>JAJIBD010031678.1:0-123108 GCA_021461705.1 Cryptotis parvus | reverse complement strand
ATCTCTGAATAATTTCTATAGAAAGTTGAAAAAGTAAGTCATAAACACAATACAGAACAAACATCTCGAATGCAGCAATTATGTGTGTACCTAGGTTGAGAGAAATCAACATGATGAACGACCTAAAACCTGAGCTGTGCAGGAGGAAGAGAGCGGCATGGAATGCCTTCAAAGGGCATCGAAGAAATAGCTAAAAAGGACAAAAGAACCCTCGGCTCCCGGCACATCTCTTTGACTCCACCCATTCTCCCTGCATTAACATAAGCCTCAGAGATCTGGGCCCCTACGAAAAGCAGGATGAGAATGCTATTCGGTCTCCCAGAGAGGAATCGAAAGAGCTATGCTTGGAATATCACGCCTCACTCAAGTGAGAGGAGTGAATCCAGAGTTCTGATCTCCGCCGCTATTCCAGAATCAGGGGACGCTGTCTTGTTTGCCAAGGCATCGAAAATCAGATGGGCTGGACATATAATGCGATTTGGAGACAACCGCTGGACTAGAGCCATTAACGACTGGATCCCATGGGATGTCAAAAGATCACGTGACCGCCCACCTACAAGATGGTCAGACTTCCTTGTTAAGACCCTGAAGGAATCTGGTTTGAGGCTCTTCATATTCTGAATCAACCAGATGCCATTGGGCTACATTGGCATGTGATAGGGTCCAATGGAAATATTACTGGCGCCTGCTTGAGCAAATCGATGAATAACGGATTCAAGTGATCAAGGGATAGAAATTACAATTTTAGTCTGCTTGGATCTGTTCCTGATTTAAGTGTGAACAATTCCGGACTTTGATTATGGATTTCGTCTTTTCTCTTGGATAGCTTCTAGGTTTCTTCTGGCCACCATGAGTTGCTCCTTCATAGAAACAACTTTCTGTCTCAGAAGTCATGTTATAATTACCAGCATTCTTACCTTTGCTTTGCTTCCTTCCTTCCCTCCTTTCTTCATCCTTCCTTCCCTCATCTGAGTGAGCTCAGGGCTTACTCCCTGATTTTGCTCTAAATAACCTCCAGGAGTTGCCTAGCACCATGGGGGATGCTGAGGATCAAATCGAGGCTCAGCCATAGAGCCAGGAGCAAAGAGCTTTACCCGCTGAACTATCTCCCAACCCACATTTAAAGCTTTAATCTCTTCAATTTTTTTTTTTTCTTTTTTTGGGCTACACCTGGCAATGCTCAGGGTTACTCCTGGCTCTGTACTCAGGAATTACTCTGGCGGTGCTCGGGAACCATATGGGATGCTAGGGGATCAAACCCGGGTTGGCCGTGATCAAAGGCAAGTGCCCTACCCACTGACTATCACTTCCAGCCCCGCTTCAAATGGTGCTTTCACATCATTGCCTCCTCTTCTTTGGAATGTCTAGCTAAAATCAGAGCATCTTCTTTGTTAGCTATACTATTAAAGCCATTTTGTTTGCATTCCAGACTATGTTCTTTTAGTCTCGCCACTATTCCCCAATATGTTCCTCTTTAGTTGTTCTCTCAAGATAATTTTGAGAATTATCATTTGAGTTTTATATTTTGGTGCCACTTTTTGGGAAGTTTTCACACACAACACACACATATATATTTGGGGAGGGGTTCTTAATGCCTAGGTATTATATTTACATCTATCTTTTGGTTTCAGAATTTTGTTCTTACTGTGAACAGAAACAACACTGTAGCTTAGCCTCTGAACATACCAGATGTACATATATGAAAATTTTGAAAGAACACTTCAGAGTTAGAATTTTATTTTGGGGCATTTATTCTTTCAGTTAATTGTAACAGTGGTTTAGTAAGTTGTCTTTTTTGTTATTGCAGTTTTGGGGACATACCTGGGTTTATTCCTGGCTCTGTGCTCAGGAATTACTCCTACCAGTGCTCAGGGGACCATATGGGATCACTATCACTATCACTATCTTCCCTGTTCATCATCGATTTGCTCGAGCGGCACCAGTAACATCTCCATATGTCCTGTCTCATGCAAAAGTAGAGCCCAAGGGCACCTGCTTGCTCCAGGAACATAAAGAGCCTCAAACCATTCCATCAGGTCATGGAATGAGGTCTATAATTGTTACTGGTATTTGGCATATCAAATACGACACGGGTAGCTTGCCAGGGCTCTGCCGTCTTGGTAAATATGGTAGCATCCCCATATGGGATGCCGGTTATAAAACCCAGGACAGCCGCATGCAAGGCAATTGCCCTACCCACTGTACTCTCTCTTCCTTAGTACTACAATACTTCTGTAATGTTTAGGCAGCCACAATCTGTCTTCGCTCTGAGCACTCAACCCAGCTCTGAGCACTAATTCATGACTTGGTGTGGGGAGTATCTCTTGGCGGTGTTTGGGGAGGCAAGTGGTGCTGGAGATTGAACCCCGGTCTCCCGGCCCCCAAATAAACCTTATTTTGGAAATGCCTGGGATCGAAGCCAATGCCTCACACAAAGGCTAGGGCTCACCATGGAGGTAGGCCCAGGCGGGGAGCCACATGCTGCATGTTAAATACATACTTGTGTGTGTGTGTGTGTGTGTGTGTGTGTGTGCGCACGCATGATTTCTCTCTTATCCATCTGTCCAGCAGTTCTGAGGATTTGCAGATGCCTCCACCCGACCTTCCCCCCAGACCCTGTACAGCACCAGGTGGAATTTGCTGCGTGCTGCTGGGGCTCTCTTGTTCCAGTCTGGGGCAGCAGGTGGCTGGCTCAGTTCCTAGCCAGGAAGTTGTCTGCTTTCTTGAGCCAAGAATCTCTATAAAATTGTCATCTCAGGAAGTGAGTTGATAATTGCTTTTCTTAATGGACTCCATTCTGTAGTGGGGGGGCCCCATCACAGCCTCTGACTTCAATCAGGGGCCTGGTTCTGATCCGCTCTTATGCAGTGAAGCACTTTTTAGTTCCCACCACATATTAGAAGTCAATCATGAACCACCATTCTGTTCCAATGCAGACTTGGAACAGAACAGAGCAAACTTACAACCAGGTGTGGGGGCCTTCAAACCCCCGCCCGCTTTGTAATTTATCGTAACTCTGGTCAGTAGAGATGATTATCTATTTTTTTCCCTTGGGGTATTTTATCAACGGTTGCAATTTGTTTGGAGCACAGAGGATGGATCAAAGCCTTAATATAAGATGTCTCATCTTGACCGGAAGTCTCATTTACGTGGCAAAAATTTTCATTTCATTTAAGTCTCTAACATTTTGGTCTCTGAAAACCACATGCTATACCAAACTATTTTTTTTAAATTTTTTAGTCCTTTCCTGTTATTTATTTATTTATTTAAAACATTTTATTATACCACCGTGAGATATACAATTACAACGTTGTTCATGTTTGGAGGTTTTGGTCACATAGTGTTCCAGCACCCCACCTCTCCACCAGTGCCCATTTCCCACCACCTAATGTCCCCAATTCCTACCCTTCCCATAGCCTGCCTAAATGGCAGGTTCTTTATCTTTTTTCTTTTTTAAGTATTTTATTATACCACCGTGAGATATACAAAAAAAAGATATACAATTAAAAGTTCATTTTTGGGCTTGGTCATACAGTGTTTCAGCACCGTCCCTCAGGTTCTTTATCTTTTTCTCTCTCTCCCTCTTTCTCTTTTCCTTCTTTACACATTGTGGGTTGCACTACATACACTTAGAAGCCATCATGTGCATTTTTTTGCCTATGTTAATGTTCAAGTTCTATGTTGGTATCAGCCCTTTTTGACATTTATTCACACATGTTCCCTTCTCTATTTTACCTAGCCTCTGACTCCCACACGTTTGTGGTAATTTTCACTTTTTGTATTCCAAACTATTTTAATGAAAGCTATTAAATTTGGTCATTATAGAAAATATCTTTAAATACTTCACTATCTTCCCATTCATCATCTATTTGCTAGAGCAGGCACCAGTAATATCTCAATATGTCCTGTCTCATACTAGTAGAACCCAAAGGCATCCGCTTGCTCCAGGAACATAAAGAGCCTGAAACCATTATATTAGGTCATCGGAATGACCTAATATAAATGTTACTGGTATTTGGCATATCAAATACGACACGAGTAGCTTGCCAGGCTTGCTGTGCGGGTGGCATACTCTTGTAGTCAGTCACCTTTAAATAAAGCATTTATTGATGAACCACGCGGCCTCTAGCAGCCACGAGCCGAGCTGTGATAGTCTGGTCTTCTGGGTGGAGTTGTGATGAGAGGAAAGTCCGGATGTGGAAAATGGTGGCCCCCATGGAGCCATGGAGTAGGGGGCGTCTGGCTTGTTGTGAGGTTCTGCTGGGGTGGCAGGCCAGGGCTAGAACCCTCAATGCCTCCCAGGCGCCTCATGAGTGACTGGGCACAGTCAATACTTAAAATACTTAAATGTATTTTCATGATTTTGAGTGAAAATGAGCCACTTAATAGAAGTTTGCTCCCTTTGAATGAGGGTTTCTTGCTCATCGCAATACAAACCCCTCCCCCATAACCCTACCTCAGAGATGAGTGGGAGAAAAGCTGAGAGCTCTTTGTCTATGGTGATCAGTCTCAGGGTTCCATAAATATGGTGTGCCTGGGAATGCCCAGTTCTGACTTAAGCTCTCATGTGTCTGGATTACTAGCTGTATGGCCCTGGGAAGTCTATATACCTTGTAAGCCTTATTTTTCTCATTCTCAATGTACTGGTAATAAGAGAAATTAATAATATTATTTTAGGATCAAATGACATAACATATTTGATGCAGTTCCATAGAGCACCTGGCACATAGGAAGTGCCCAAGAGAAAAAAGAAACTATACCTGCTGCTCAGGGCTTGTTTCTGGCTCAGGGAAAAGTGCTCAGGGATCACTCCTGGCAGTACTCGAGGACCAGTCCCTAGTCAGCTGTATACAAGGCAAGCGCCCGACTAGCCATTGCTCTGGCTCCCAACCTGGGTTCTATTCCAGCACCACATACGGTTCCTTGAGAGCAGAGTCAGGTGTAAGCCCTGAGCACCACTAGATGTGGCTTCCCCCAAAGGAAAGAGAAAAAGGAAGTAGCTCAATATTTTTTAACTTTTATTTTTTTCATTAGTAGTATCTATTAATGAAGATATGCCTCATTTATTCTCTTCTGAGTTAAAAAAATTCAACAAAATGAAGGATGATCTCAGTCTGAGAAAAACAGTTATATAATGACATCACACCTATAAGAATCAGTGGCTTAAGTGGCCTAGTTAAGCAATGAAAGGTAACCTGTTTGTCCCCTGAGCTTACAAAACCAAGAACCAGGGACTCTGTATAAACCCAGGGGACTCCACTTTAAAGGTACCTAATTTAACTTACTCTCAAAAATAGTGCCCCGTGTTTTGAGTGTTTTACTTGGCAGACGTGCTGGCTCGGGGTTGATCTGGCTGCTTGGTTTAGCATCAATGCAACACCTTTTGTTAATGGATGCAAGAAGGAAGTGTGCTGAAAAGAAGCCATGGAGACATGTGGGAAAGTGTGACACTTGTTTTCAGAGCAATGAGAAAATGTAGGGGAAAGAAAGGCCAAGAGCATGGAGAGAGAAGGGCTATGTCTTTTTGGGATAAACCCTTCTTGGATTTGGAGACACATCAATAATGCTTAGAAACAGAAGTGCCTGTGGGAGCTGGTTTGGAGGTCCACCATGCTGGGGCTATAAGGGCCTGTTTGGAGATTTTTTGCTTTTTGGGTCACACCCGGTGATGCTCAGGGGTTACTCCTGGCAGTGCTTGGGAGACCATATGGGATGCTGGAGGTTGAACCTGGGTTGGCCTCCTCAAGGCAAACACCCTAACAGATGTGCTATCACTCTGGCCCCGTTTGGAGACTTTAACACAGGTCAACCTGGGTGTCTGTTTGTGTTCCTTGTGTCCTAAAGATCAGCTCCATCAAACAGCAGATACATCTTCCTTGGAAGACTGGACAGCTTGCCCATCTCCACTTATAAAAGAGAGGCCAATCTCCCTGAAGAATGGGAGATCAGAGATGGCCCTACCTGTGCTGGTATTTCCCCAAAGAGAACACCAAAACAAAATAGAGACTGTTTACAGACTCCTGCTCACCACAGTAAGTCTTTGGAGAACTGTCTCTTGGAGTCCTTAACTCATTTTAAGTATCGAGTTACTTAATTTTTTTCATTGTTGAGTTATTGGAGTTTCTTATGTATTTTTGAAATAAATTCCTTTCAGATAGATGCTCCCCCCATTTTCTTGCTTTATTGGTTGACTTTTTTATGCTGTTGATCATTTTCTTTTACTGAAAAGATGTTCAGTGTTACTTGTCATGGAAATAAATGTAAATCTAGACCTCAGTGGGCTTTAACCTCACCCACATGAGGATGGCTTTATAGAGCAGCAACAGCAAGGGCAGGTGTTGTGAGGAGGTGGAGAAATGGAAATTCTTGCACACTATTGGTGGGAGTGAGAAAGGATGCAGCTGATAGTATGAAAACCCAGTTTGGAAGTTCTTTCAAAAAATTAAACCATAATCATGGCCACGAGATATGGTTCAAATGATAGACCACAGATTGGTCTCTGATATATTGTGGCCCCCTGAACACTGCCTGGTGTTGGTCCCAAGCACTGTTGGACAAAGCATCTCTGGAAGTGGCCCTGGAGTGCTGAGCATCTTTGGGCATTCACCACATCCATTTAATGAAACAGAATAGTAATTTCACTGTTGGTTATCTCAAGGAAGTAAGTCCGGGATCTCTAAGGTATGTCTGCATTCCCAGGTTCATTATAACATTTTCCTCAACAACCAAGTTATGGAAACAATTTAAATGTTCATGGATAGGCAAATAGTATACAAAAAATGTGACTTATAGTTCAATAGAACACAACTTTATAATATAACTTCAAAAGAAAGAGATTCTGCATTATACAACTACCTGAGTAGAACTTGAAAATGTTATACGTTTAAAAAGTCAGTGGCAGAAAATGAAGAAAACTTCATGATTATAAGGGGATCTAAAATAGTCACATTTATTCACTCATAGACTCAGAACCCAGGGACCAGCAGGAGGGAAAATGGAGCTTATCAATGTGTATAATATTTCCATTTTCTGAGCTAAATATAGTCTATAGATCTACTAGACATTTTACCTATAGTTGATACTATTGTGTTTTAGGTTTTTTCCAGAGTAGATTGCACATTAAGTATTCTTATCACAATGGAATAAAAATAGAAGAAAAAAATAGAACAGGGAATCCAGGGTTGTACCTTGGACAACAGAATTAGTTCATACCTATGCCAAATGCATCTTGTTCAGGTCTGACCTTCCTAGCCTTGAGATCTTTGCTCAGATCCTTTACTCATCTTCACACCCCCCACATTCCATCTCTGAAGAACTGAATTCTCCCAGCCTCTTAGTGGATAGTGTCCTCTTCAAGGTGACACATCTCCATGTTACTGGTGTTTTACCATGTTCCCCCCCCCCCTTTTATGCTCTGGGAACAGGTACGCAGATAGACAGGCATCAGGGTCTGTGTTTCTTGTGGTGCTGAAACTCAGCTTCCTGCTTTAGTGGATCCGTAGTGGACTTCGTGAATGCTGCTGATTGTGATGACAGTGTGGAGGAAGACGAAGAGATAACACATCTGAATGGAGCAAATACAACTCTGCAAGTGGACTGTCTCACGTTTGACCTTGACCGTGCTGCTTGCTTAATTGTGTGGCACTTGGGAAGTTCCTTAACTGAGCCAAGCAAACTTTTTGAAAATCAAATAAATCAACCAACATGCAAATGGGTGGTTTTCTAGGCCATATAATACATGTCCTAGAAGTATTAAATTCTTCTTTTCTCTTTCATTACTTTACCTACTCCATGCTGGCTTCTAGATTATAAACAACTTCCAGTCTCAATGTATTTGAGGCTTCTTTGAGTCTCAAGGGACAGACACCCAGTGTATTTCATTTTTATTGAATAAACGCCCAGCAACTTTTGCTCACGGAACTGCAAAGACAAAGCGAGACTTGACTCAGGGCTCAAATCAAAGGAAGGATGTTTCCCTCCTAGCTTGTGATGGTTCTGCCTACATTGTCATTGTGCAGATCTCAGGTAGCCCCTCCCTGGTGACAGCCAGGTAAGCATTAGCCTGTGTCCTTGGCAGCTCTAGAGGAAAGATAGCACCTTTTCTTGAGATGCTTCGCCTAAATCCTAGAAAGTCACTGAGTTGGTTTCATTGACCTGGCCAAGACCACATGCCCAATTCTTGAGTCAATCCTGTGGTCTGGGAGAACTGAAGGCAGGAGTGGCTAAGGTGTCTCATATTTCATCTGTGCTGAGAGGACAGACCCATGAGTCCACAAGTACTAAGAGAAAGGGACAATGACTCTTCGAGGAAAACCACCATGCTGTGATCAGAGGGAAAGTGATGCAACAACTGGCAGAAAAGCCAACAGGTACGTTTTGTCATTAAGACTGCTGTGAAGGATGGGGAGAGGGCAGCAACATAATAGGAGAATTGATCCACACAAGTGAGTTGGGGTGAGAGTAGTTGGGGGAAAGGAATATTGGTGTCCTTGGGAAAGGGAGGGAGTGAGAGAGGGAGGTGGGGACACTGGTGATAGGTGGGTGTGGTTCTGGAATTATGTTCACGAAAACCATTATTAACAGCACAGAATCTCAATCAATATAAAAAATTAAAACACTGCCATAAAGCTAGACAAGGAGGCAGAAAAGGGCTCTTTTGCCTAGTTGAATCACTAGACATGTGAGCAGACCCGCAAGTGATGAATTGGCCCCCACCCTGCTCTGGAGACCTTTATGAAGGCTTTGGGTGGGCAAAGGTTGGGAGGAGGTCCCAGTGAGACAAGTGAAGTCTTAGGAACACAGGCTCTCTCAGTGTCAGGAAGGAACGAGAGGGTGTCCTCTCAGGGTTCTATACAAGGTCTTTTGATGTCAACAGGTGCAGGGCAGAGTGTTTCCTCCAGGCCCTGGGGATGCTGGAGGAGGCTGAGGGAGGCTAGAGGACGCTGGGGTAATGCAGTCTTGTGACATTTTTTGGCGATGGGAACCAGACAGGATCTCTGGCTGGGACAGAGGGATGCAGCCACAGTCTGACCCAGACTGTGAAAGTAGTTGGGGGAAGTAGTTGGGGTGAAAGTAGTTGGGGGAAGGAATATTGGTGTCCTTGGGAGAGGGAGAGAGGGAGAGGGAGGTGAGGACAATGGTGATAGGTGGGTGTGGTTCTGGAATTATGTTCACGAAAACCATTATTAACAGCATAGAATCTCAATCAATATAAAAAATTAAAACACTAATTTTTAGTGTTTTAATTAAAACACTAATTAAAACAACTCTCTTGAACCCACCCCAATTTTCATGATGGTGCCAAACCTAAGCAGAGACAGGAGGCAAGGGTGCCCAGAGGTAGGAGACAGGTGACAAGTGTCTGTCGCTCTCCTAGGTTGGCTCTTTCATTGGGGCTAGGGGCTGGTGGTGGATAGGAAGATCCTATTATCAGTGTGGCTGGGTGGAAGGGAGTTTAGTCAATGTCTGACTAAATTCTGATTTATTCCTTTTGCTTTTGGAAATGTAATAATCTCTCCATCAACGCTCCATCTATCTGCCAAAATAATGCATGTTCTTTTGTGTAAATGAAAGAATTACTGCTATTATGCAAACACTGAAAGGATACCACATTTGCATGCAAAGGGGGTAAAAAGAGAAATCCTATTTGCCATAAAATCAATTATACCAATGTGGCAAAGAGACACATGAGTATCCATTTAACACTTGGACAGGAGAAGTGCTAACTTCCCTTGCCAACCCTGATGAAATAATGGAAGCCCCAAAGAAAATACTCTGAAAATAGAGGCCTTGCTAGAATAAACAGGACTTGGGGATTTCTGGCTGTTTTAAGATTCCTCCTCAACAGAAACAAAAGATTGAAATGAAGGTTTTTACAATACTAACCATGAATATTAATGTTCTATAGCTGAGGCCTGCACCAACTCCCTCATTAAAATGGCCTCTTGGTAGAGAAATGTTCGCACACAGGCTTTGTGGCTGGTGGGAGGTGCTGCCGAGGATGGGGTTTGCATCTGAAACCAGAGGGAAGGTAACTGCATCAGATTTTAAACTTTCCAGATGCTTGTGATATTGTTGCTCTTAAATATCAGAACATGAGTGTATTGGAGAGAAGGGTGAAAAACAGCTTACTCTGGGAAGAGTCAGTTGGCCTGTTGCCCGGGAAGGACAGTTTCTGTTCTCCCTGCACAGGCTTCTCATGGACCACCGGCTCTGCTGGCTCTTGTCTGCTTGCCCTGATGAGCCTGAGAACTTCTCGGAACAGGGATGGTGTCTAACCTGCTTTTCTTCAATTGTTTCTCCAGCACTGGGTCAGGGTAGACACTCAGTTAACTTACTGAACTGAAAAATGTATTAGTGAACAAATCACAGAATTTTAGAGCCCAAGAGAGTCTCAGAAATGTTAAGCTTTAATTATTATTATTATTATTATTATTATTATTATTATTATTTCTTTTTTTTTTTTGCTTTTTGGGTCACACCCAGCAATGCTCAGGGTTACTCCTGGCTCTACGCTCAGGAATCACTCCTGGCAGTGCATGGGGGACCATATGGGGATGCCGGGATGGAACCCAGGTCGACTGCATGCAAGGCAAACGCCCTACCCGCTGGACTATCACGCCGGCCCCAATTATTTGAAAAAGACAAAAGCACTTGGTATGAAGGGTTAAACGGAAGTGGCAGCGTGGGAGGAGAGGATGGGAAGAGAAGAGAGTTCGGAGAGATTACCGGAAACACCTGTCCCTCTTTCTGTCAATCATGCAGGTCTCCACATGGGTGTCAGGATCTCGTCAAAGTGAACATGGTAGTTTGAAGACTACCTTAGGTCACTTCCTGTTTAACCTAGCTGAAAACAACTCGCCCACCACCAGCCACCCAGCCTCCCTGCTGACCCTCCCTGCTTCCAGGGCTCAGCTTAGCCCCTGCCACGAAGACAGGAGCAGCCAACAGTTGTGGAGTGAGTAATGTTACAGGGGACAGTTCTCAGCTGTGGTAACCATCTGCCCAAGACCACACACAGTCAGAGCTCGCCATGCCAGTATTCAGCATGAAGGATCGGTGTGGAGGAAATGCTGACATTTCTAGAACACCTTTCCCTCTGATTCCAAAGTCAGTGTTAAAATTGAAACCCATCATTTATAAAAGAGAAGGCAGGGCAGGACTTTGAGAAGATGGCGCGTTGTTCAGCCATGGGGCCACTCCTGTCATTGGATCGCTGAGGCTTTTCCTGCTACTTGCTCCACAGGAGGGTTAAAGGACAATGAACTTGTATCTTTCTAGGTTGATTAAAATTAGATGCATGGCTGGGAATATAACTCAGTGGAGCACTTGCAGTCGAGTATGAGTCCTGGGTTTCATTCCTGGCATTAAAGGAAGGAAGGAAAGAAGAAAGGGAGAAAGGAAGGAAGGGAGGGAGGGAGAGAGGGGGAAGGAAGAAAGGTATTGGGAAGGAGAAGAGTGGACGGGTGGGGAGGGAATGGATGGAAGGTGGGAAGATGGAAGGAAGGCAGGAAATAAAGTCTTTGTAAAGGCAGATACTGGACCAGAACCAGAGATCTTTAAGTCCATAAACTGTACCACCATTCTGCACTGTTCCTTGCAAAATGTTTCCCACTGCCCTTTGATAAGTTTGGGTTTCCTCATGTGACTAATATATCTTTATATCTTTATGTATTCAGGCACTATGATATATCATTGAAGATGTCTGAGCATACCAAATGTCACTGAATTATATACTTTAAAATGGTTAGAATGACTGAGCACATACATGCACAACAAGTGGATTCTGTAATGAGACCGTTTGACTCTGAATATTGACTTTGTCACCTCTTATCTGTGTGACTTTGAGCAAAGTATCTAATTTCTCTGTACCTCTGTTTTTCTGATCTGTGAAATAGCAATAATAATAGCACTTACTTCAAGGTAGTATTGTGAGAATTAATGAGCCCAAATATGTAGAGTTCTTAGAATAGCATGGCATGCAGGAAGGACTTTGTGAGCATGAGCTCTTGTTACTATTATTGTTAGTTGGGATGCTGGTGGGGAGAGCAGACTGCTGTAAACATTTGTGGCTTGTCTCCTAAGCTGTGCATTGTTTATCAACAACTGGATTGTCTTTATTATACAACACTGAATCAGACAATCCCTTTGTGAGATAGAATCACTTATTTTCCTAGGCACGTTGTTAATATAAATGATTTCCTTTGCATTTTTCAAACTGCAGAGTCTTAGGTATGGGTAAAGGGCTCATGGGCCATCCCCTGTTGACATAGAGAAGAAGCTGGTAACAGAAGTGTCCTGGCCTGGGCTTCAATTGGGAGAATAGGCTCTCTGTCATCACCATAGCTATGCTAACTCGATGCATGAAAATGCTATTTTCACATCTGCAATGTTCAAAATGAAATTCCACACACAAAAAATATCAAAATACAGACAGAACTGATATTTTGCAAGGGCCCAATGGCATTGAATTTGAAAGCACAGTATTTTCTGTGTTGAGGGAGACAGTTTAATGAACGCTATGTACCAGGCTTCCTGGTTACAGGTAGAGTATGAAATAAACCCTGGCTAACTTGAAGTTAGAGCATTGATTGGCTGAATACCAGGGAGTTTTAGCATTGGACGGACGCTGGGACTAGATGCTGGGTGGTAGCAACCACAGCCAGAGACACTGCTCCGGCCCCGGCAGCCCAGGAATCTTGGTGTTTCCCTTGCAGACTCATGCTGTCACCTTTGCTGACTCACGGCCCAGTGGAGCCACTCAGGGCTGTGCGCCCCTTCCCCGTGTGTGCCTGACAGTGGAGGTGTGTGGCCCGGAGCACAAGACTCTGGCTTTCTCAGACTGCAGGTGTGAGGAGGCTCTCCCCTGTAACAAGGGGGGGTTCCTTTTCTTTGGTTCTCCCAAACAAGGTGATCAGATATGCTGAGGAATCACAGAAGAACAAAGGGAACTGCAAACAATCTACTGGACTAGACCCCCTGGAGCAATGTGTCCCCCAACCACACCCTGCTTCTTCCTTCTCCTGGAGCAGTGCCTGTGTGGTGCCCATTCTCTTCCCCACGCTGGGGAGGGGGAAATAGATGCTCCCAGAAGGCTATCAGCCGAGGCGACTCTTAAGGGAGTTTCCTTTGACCACTATGACTCACCCCCAAGCTCTTGCACCCCTTCTCTCCAACTGCTGCTGACTTTTCTACCTCAATAAAATTCCTCTGACATACACCCTTGTTGAAATATCCAATTCCATGCAATTTATTTTAGTGTTGATGTTTACTGGGTCGCCCCCCCTTTTGGAGGTGCTCACTGATCTGGTTGTGGAGCAGCAGGAAGTTATTTGTGGCACTGGGGATCAATGACAACAGAGCCGCCCAGATGGTGCTGGTACATGGAGACCTAGGGGGATTTGAACCTGTGACCACACGCTTACAAGCAGGCACTATGAGTCATGCACCATTTCTCTGGGTCCAGGTTATCTTTGGTTTCCATGGGTGTATCCACTCTCCACTACTCTCTTCTTTCTGAGGCTCAATACCTCTAGAACACATCATCTGGGACTCACCTTGCTGGCAGAAAGGGGTGGTAGTTCTGCTCTGGTGAGCCAGTGATCGGCACTCGCTGGATACTGCACTGGGTGCCAGAGGGAGGCAGAAAGGTCAAGATGATTCCAGCATTGCCCCTGCTCTGAAGCCTTTCCTCCTGCAGATTCTCTGCCTACAGTTCCTGCGAGGTGACCTTTGCTCTTTGGTTCCCACTGGCCAGCACCTCTCTTCACCCCAAGGGTGTTAATGGTTTCCTGCTGTTGTAAATATCTGGGTCTACGTCTCCCACACCTCTACAAGTGTCTGTTCACTGAATTCTCTTCACTGGAGACCCTGGAGCAAGCCCTGTCGTGCTGTATCCTCACTGGTCTAGGGTCCCTTCTCTTGCCCATCTTTTGAGGGATCGGACCCTCTTAGTCGCCTGCAGATGCAAAGGTTCTCTAGTCATGAGCTGCTACTGGGACTTGAATTCATCAAAGCTGTGCTCAGGATCTGTCTTTTTCTATGAGTCTTGCAAAGCCAGAACAAAGAGTAACTAGCAGTATGCTCAGAATTTCTCTTTCCAGGAAAGCAATCTGGATTCTTTCCACATCTTTCCTTCCCAGCGCCTCCAGGCAGGTCCCATGTCCCAGTGCAATACCTGGTGAGGGACCCCACAATCAGTGTTTAAAATTAAGGTGCTGGTCACAACTGATTGTGCAAGCCCTTTGCTTCATTCATGCTATTTGTTCAATAGCAACCTTTTAATATTTTTTGCAAGCACTGCTCATAAAAAGTTCATTAAAATGGCTTGAAAGGTTAAAAAGGGAGCAGTTGTAATATTAAACTGGAAATCAATCAATTATCAGTCTTAATAAACTGTAAGTTTTTAGACAGAAAATACATTTAAAGCCAATAGTTGTTCATTGCTGTAACCTAGGTTCTCATCAGTGAGTATTTTCCAGTGTGAGTATTACATTTTTTGAAATGGACCACATATCCCATATATGAACCCTTTCATATATAATTGCTAGTACAGGGCATGAAACACTCTATTCAGCCCTACAGGCTTCTAAGGTACTTAATCTCTTTTTATTAAGTGAGTCTCTTCCACTAAACAACCATGCTGCTTTCCTTCCTCTGGGCCATGTTGCCACAGATAAATGAATCTGTGCTCTGGAGTTGCCTGGTTAATAGATCATCATTTCCAATTGATTGAAGGTGGTCAGTGCTAAGAACACAGGCATGTGGGGATGCTGTTAAGTTAAATACCTAATTCAGAGGTCAGAGATAAGTAGAGAGTGAAGGAAGAGGGAAGAGATCAGGAGAAAGAGTTTGGGTAGAAGAGAAGAGAATCAGAATAATCAGATGTAAGACATCACCACCAAGAACGCCAAGTCTTGGAAAGCAAGGCCAACTTGTAGGCTCCTGTCCCTCCCTTGCCCCCTCCCGACTGTGGCCAATGTTGGAACAAGTAACTGAATTTTAGAGAAAAAGGATGGGTAGCATAACTTCTGTACTGGGCAAAGATTCAGGATTTCAGTTTTCACTCCTAGTCTCAGCTCTCTTCTTGTTGGCTCAAACTATATTCTTACTTTCACTGTCACTGTCACTGTCTTCCCGTTCATCATCGATTTGCTTGAGCGGGCACCAATAACATCTCCATATGTCCTGTTTAATGCAAGGAGAGCCCAAGGGCACCTGCTTGCTCCAGGAACATAAAGAGCCTCAAACCACTCCATCAGGTCATGGGAATGAGGTCTATAATTGTTACTGGTATCTGGCATATCAAATACGACACGGGTAGCTTGCCAGGCTCTGCCATGTGGGTAGCATACTATTGTAGTCATCTCAAAATCCAGCATTTATTGATGAACCGCTTGCGGCCGCCGAGCCAGGCTGTGATAGACTAGTCTGCTGGGTGGAGTTCTGACAAGGGGGAAGTCCGGATGTGGAAAGTGGAGGCCCTCATGGAGTGGGGGTGGTGTTGTGAGGCTCTGCTGGGTTGGCGGGCCAGGGCTAGAACCCACCATCCCTCCCAGGCGCCTCGTGGGCGGCTGGGCACAGGGAGAGCCAGTTTCAGCTCTGCCCCATGTCTGTGAGTATCATTCTTACTTTACTTAGTGCTTTTTAGAAAATGATAATGCACTTACATTTTGTGAGTGTTTGCCCTTCAGAAACTCACGGGATATGAAAGTTGGTAGAATGAATAGGGATTATTCATATTAAATTTATTCATTTTTGAAAAACTTGATATCCAGAGAGATTGCAAAGTGTTCTTTTGAGATCAGATGAGATTGGACTGCATTTAGGATGGTATGGCTGTAGACTATATAGTTTTCTTATGGTATATTTACATTACAGCTAGAAAATAAACTTGAACAATGTAAATACTAAATTGGTTCATGTAACTAACACGTATGGGGAGTGTCAGTTTCAGGTGTGGCTTGATCTAGCTTTTTGCTGCTCAATAATGTGACCAAGATTATATTTGTGTTCCATTTTACACCATTCAGCCTTCCTCAGGATTCAGCCTGGCAACCTATTTTCTATCTTTTTTGGTCATAGGAGGCTACCTTAATTTTAGCCCTTACATCATTGATAGAAGCTAGAGCTGGGAGAGGAATCTCTGTCAGAGCCCTTAAAGTATCTTTTCAAATCTCATTGTTTTGACTGGGTTTCGTGTCTGCCTTTGAACTAATTTCTGTAGCCAGGGAGACGAGATAGAATGATTGCTTCAAGCCAATCAGGATCAAGCCCCTGCAGATTGGGGTCAGGTTAAGCAATACCACATGGATTAGGATGGAGAATAAAGTGGTTTGCCAAAGTACTGTTGTACCCTGATGATGGGCTAACAGAGGGACAGATCTTGGGGAAAGCTGACTGCAAATGTCCAGTGGCAGCAACTTGTTTGAATCAAGTAATTGCTTTCTGGGACTAGATACCCAGCAACTGCCTTTGGCTGTTTCCATGATCCCACATAAGGAAGCACATTTTTCTCAAGAGATATCCTGTATTCAGTTTGTTCTTTAGCTATGATTTCAAATACATACAAAAAATGTGCCTTGCCATTGTATCTCAGTAGCAAGTACTATTTTCTGGGTTGCTTAACTTCACAGCTCATTAAGTCATGAAGGCTTCCAGGAGAAACTGAGTAGACCGGAGAGAACGAGTTCTTCATTTCAAATCTCAGTCTTACTGAGAGTTTAGAAGTCTCTGAAAAGTTTTGGTAATTCGAATAGTTTTTCGATAAGCTGTATGCCTGAGATGCTTTAATATGCCTGAAGAGATTAAGGATCTGGAGAAACAGTACACCGAGTAAGGTTTACATCCACTTTGCATGCGGATGAACCACCGAGGTTTGATCTTAAACCCTGCCAGGAATGATCCCTGAGCGCAGAGTCAATTGTGACCCTGAGCACTGCTGGGTGTGGCCACCTCCCAAAAAAAAGAGAGATGGGGGGAGAGGAAAGGAGAGAGGGAGGGAGAGAGAGAGAGGAGGGAGAGAGAGAACCTGAATTTTCACTTGTTTGTTTTGGGATGATGCTCAGGGGCTATTCCCAGCTCAGTGCCCTGAGTCTGCAGTCATTCCTGGTCATGCTTGGGGATCAAACCCAGTCACCTGCAGGTGTACTCCAGTCTGTTGAGCTAGCTCTCTAGTCCCCTGAAGTTTTGCTTCTTATCTCTCTGGGAAAAAAAAGACTGAAGTCTGTTGGAGAGACTCCGGGAGACAAGCAGAAAGGAAGGATTCTAAGTCTGTCATCTGCCAGGCACTTGTTGGGCATTCGGGATACAGAAAGCGGGGTACAGCCATCACAGAACTAACTCCAGGGTTAGCAGAGGAAGACAGTTAAACAGAGAGGTAAAGTGTCAGGGCAGTAGAAGAGAATAGGGTGCTTGGAGAACACAGAGGTAGGCGAGCTGTTGGGAGGAGGGTGGAGATAGGAAATGGTTTCTGAAAGAAACTGAACTCATGAACACGACCAATATAAGCCAGGAAGGAATCATGGATCATGGAAAACAGCGATATATATATATATATATATATATATATATATATATATATATATAAAAGAGAGAGAGAGAGAGAGAGAGAGAGAGAGAGAGAGATTTGAGGCTCAGGCCGGGGCTCTGCATATTATAAAAAACTTACCTGGGGCTGGAGCGATAGTCTAGCAGGTAGGGCATTTGCCCTGCATGCAGCCAACCCAGGTTCAATCCCGGGCATTCCATATGGTCCCCGAGCACCGCCAGGAGTAATTCCTGAGCAAAGAGCCAGGAGAAACCCCTGAGCATCGCCAGGTGTGACCCAAAAAGCAAAAAAACAAACAAACATACAAACAAAACCCCACCTTATCTGTCAATGGGAGAAGGGGGTAAGTGAGGGCAGAAACCTATGGCCACTCTTGCAAGAATCTTTATCTAGGATTGGAAAACTGCATGATAGCTGAAAGTGGCACAGGTGTGTGTGTGTGAGAGATATTATTTGTGTGACTTATTTTTTATAAAGATTGAGTATATTTCATGTAACCTAAAATTAGCAATTCCATTATATTATTTAGTGGTGTTTACATTTAGTCTCAAACTTGCGCAATCATCATGCCCCAAGAAACCCACCCCATGACCAGTCAGGCCCCCATCTTTGCTCTCCCCTGGCTCTGGAACCACCTATTTATTGTGTCTCTATGGATTTACCTGTCCGGAATAGACACATCTACTCTCGACAGGTAAATCCATAGACAGATTTAATAGACAGATTTACCTGTCTATTCTGGACATTTCATATAAATGGACTCAAATATTATGCACTCTTTGTATTTTGCTAATTTTGTTTAAGTTTTCAACAAAAGAGAGTTTTTTTTTTTTTTTTTTGCTTTTTTGGGTCACACCCGGCGATGCTCAGGGGTTTCTCCTGGCTCTGCACTCAGGAATTACTCCTGGCGGTGCTGGGGATCATATGGGATGCGGGGATCGAACCCGGGGCCAGCACAGGCCGGCCCGTGCAAAGGCAAGCGCCCTACCCGCTGGGCTATCGGCTCCCGGCCCGACAAAAGAGTTTTGTTCTTGGAAACTGCCACACTAACCTAATGGGAGTTAATGAATGGGCATTCTCAACTAACATTATTTGTTTTATGACCAGCTTGATTTTATTTTCATAGAGTGAAAAGATCTAATTTAAGGACGTGCTGTATTTCATTCCTTTTTTTACGGCTCAATAATATTCACTGATATCATTGTAGATATTGATATCATCGTAAATATCATTGTACAGGTAAATCTTATTGTGTTCATTCACCAAACCATGGACTTGGTTTCCACTTTCTTGTTCGTTATAAATATGTTGTGAACTTGCCTTTAGCCATATTCCATTTCCCTGGACTTGGAACAGAATTTCTGGCTCTCATCCGATTCTTACTGGGAGAAACTTGATCTTATTTGGAGGCGGTGGGTCTGTAGCCAGTATAGAAGTGGGAGAGACCGAGAGGGAAGAGGGAGTCTCAGGAGGATCACTTTTTTTTTTTTTTTTTTAGGATTACTTTCTTGGTGGCATTACTCTCTGGAGTCAACCTACGTCACAACTACTGGCTCCTCTGCGCACACATCACACTTGCTGAGCAGGCATGACTCTAACGCGTAGGTAAAGCATCGCTAGATACAGGGATGGACTGCAGGTGGATGTAGGAGGGGCGGTTGGGGAGTGTCCTGTTCCATGGTAGTTCACAGTCTCTGGTTAGTGTCTGGTCCTTTTTCAGGCTTGTATTTCTTCTGTAGATATTCACAAGTGAGCGCCAGTCTTCTCATTCCTCAGGTATTTCAGGGATGGGTTCCAGCCATCCTCGCGACTGTCATGCACCTAGGGTAGTAGGTGACCAAGAACCCGCGCGCACAGCGTAACGCGCTCCCCGCGGCTGTCCACGCGCATGCGCCACTTCCCAGCCAACGAGGGGGTGGGGAAGTGGGCGGAGTTGGCATCGTCCGGGCCAATCGGAAACGAGCGCCCCCTCCCGCCCTGCCAGTGGACCTAGCTTGACCCCGGCGGTGGGCGGAGGAGGCGGGGCCAGTCGCGCGGCCGTGGAGGGCGGGGCCCGGAGCCTGGAGGCGGAGCCAAGGGCTGTCAGTCCGGCTCCGCCACCGCTGCCGCCGCCGTCGCTGTCGCCGCCGCGGTTGCTCCATGCGGTGGCCCCGGTGATTGCCAGCGCTGCCGCCCGCCGCCTCCAGCCCTGGCATCCCGAGGCGCCTCCCGCCTTACCGGCCCGGCGCTCAGGTAAGGCTGGCCGCGCTGCCGAGCCGTCGCACCCCCTCCCTGGACAGCGTTCGGCCGCGCGGGCGCCCCTCCGGGCTGTATCAGCGCCGCGGCTCCCCTAGCGGCCCGGAGGCGGTCCCGGGGGCGGGACGTCACCCTCTCCTGACCCCCCCCCCCACCTCTGGGCGCCGCGCCTGCTGCCGGGGTCCCGGGGCCGCTGCTCCTCCGCATCCCGCGGCGGGGGCTGGTCTGTAGCCCCCCCCATCCCCCTCCCCGCCCGGGCCGGTTATACAACCTCTGGGCTGGAGCGAGGGTCTCTCCGCCAGCGCAGCGCCTCACCCTGTCCCCGCCAGCGTCCCCGGCTGGGGACAGACGCCCAGTGCGACCTCGGGGGCCCCGAAAGTTTCACTTTGTGCTTGGGGTTTGTTGACATGCCGGGGATCGGGGAGGTGGAGGCAGAGCGGCGAGGATGCGTCCTGGGATCAGCATTCTCGTCGCCCCGGGGTGGCCCCTGGGCCAGGTTCCCTGCCCGAAGTACTGCCCAGAGCCCTTCTGCGGGGCCCGAGTCCGCTGCAGGCTACGGGTCTGTCCCCGCCTGCATTCGCGGGCCCTGGCCCCTGGATTGCTGCAATCTGGGGACAGCTCAGTCTCCGCTCTTCCCCTCGTTCCTAATTTAGCATTGACATTTAGACCAGGTAGGCGAATTTACTTTGCATTTTCCCCGACACTTTTCTATTTGTGAGATGCTTTGCCATCCCCGATTAATTCATTAACTAGGTGGGAAAGCAAAACAGATCCCGGAACACAAGGTTCATGCTTTTAGTCTAGCAACTCTGTAAGAATCACCGAGAGCGATAGGCTTTTGCAGGAGAGATGCTTTTGGCCAAGGTGCTTGCCGAGAGAGCTATTAATGTCTTCAGGTTGCTTTAGAAGGGTTTGGTACTAATGGCCAGCTTTTCTCTCTCCTTATGTTGTTGTTGTTGTTGTTTTTAAGGGCCACCAGTCAATGGTGGGTTTTGTGTTTTTGATTTAGTTTTTCAGTTAAGCAAAGAAAATTTATTACAAGTATGGCTAACTAAACAGTTAAGGAGGGGGAGTTGAAGTTCAGATAGGTGTGAACTTCTCAGCTTTCCCAGACTACCGCCTCCTGTGCGGACACGTTGGCTATAGGTCTCTCCCCCGCCTTGTCCATCAGATTTGTCCAGTTGAGTTGACCTCATGGGGTCCTGGTGTATCCCTCCACCTCTTGCTACCTGTGGTTTTCAGAGCTGCCTAGGGACCCTCGAAGAGTGTCTTAATTAGCACTTTATCTTCCCATTAAGCCGTACAGCTTGAAATATCTTGTAATCAGGTGCTGTTGCAGTGTTGAATCTTTAATACTATCTAATTCATTTTGATAGTGTTTCTATAATAATCTTTCTATTAGCATGCCTGTTCTGTAACAACAGTACTTTTAGTATAGAAGCAGCAATTTACTAGAAATATTATCATGGCAGAAACAATTCTCCAACAGATTTGCAGCCCAATTTACTTAGATAATTACTGCTGGAGGCTGTTAAGGTTTCGATTCTTCTGTGCCGTGCGTGTTCTGATGCTTTTGATCTATGAGGTCACGATGAGGTCATTCCTCTCTGTGGTAGTGGTTTCTCTCACTATGTCGCTTAAATAGTATTTGGACTGATATAGAAAGATTTTTTTTTTATTCCTGGGTTGTTTTTTTTTTTTTTTGGAAACAAGGTTCAGAACTAAGGATATTGAATTTCAATTTGCCACCTTAGATGTATTGTATTTGGGGAGTCAGATTGGAGCTATGGTGGTGACTTTATGGGCCTGAGTACCAAAAACTCATTGGGTACTTTGAGGATATTAAGTATCTAATTCTCGAGGCTCTGTGAGGAAGGCCTATTATCCATGCTTCAGATGATGAAATTGAGGCTCAGTTGTTTGGTGCTAATCACACAGTAGGTCAGCGCAGCCAGATTCTGCTCTGGGCAGCTGGGGTTTAGAGTCAGTCTTTTTTAAAAAAATATTTTATTATACCACCGTGAGATATACAATTACAAAGATGTTCATGTTTGGGTTTCGGTCATACAGTGTTCAGCACCCATCCCTCCACCAGTGCCCATTTCCCACCACCAATATCCCCAATTCCCCCAGCCCTCCCCAGCCTGCCTCTATGGCAGGCTCTTTATCTCTTCTCTCTCTCTCTCTCTCTCTCTCTCTCTTCCTTCTCTTACATATCATGAATTGTAATACATTCATTTAGAGGTTGTCATGTGTATCTTTTTGCCTGTATTAATGCTCAGTTCTACGTTGATATTAGCGCTTTCAACAATTATTATCACACTGTTCCCTTCTCTGTCTTACCTAACCTAGAGGCAGATCTTTAACCACTGTGCTTTCTTGCCTCTGTAGGTTAATCTTCCAGCAAGTATTTTCTTCTACTGCCCCCTGTGTAGGGAAGAGAGAACTCAACAGCCCAACACGGGGTTAGCAGTTCTTGTTCTGGTCTTAACCCTACCACTAGAAAACGTGTGACTTTTCATAAGTGTCCTAAATGGCCCCGTCTGTGCCCCCGCCTTTGTTTGCTCATTGGCAGAATGGAGCAGTTCAAGAGGGCTAACGCCCTTAACCTCCTTGGGGTGCCAGAGAGATGAGTCCGTGCATGCAAGCATTGGAAGTCTTCTATTAGGAGCGCAGGATTGGAGCGGATGGTGCGTATGTCCGTGTGTGCATGTATGTGCGCGTGTGCGAGTGTGTGATGGAGAAGGACCAGTGCACATGCATTCTGTGCTGCCAGTGGCTACTGGCAGTTGTCTGAAACGATTCAGCATTACCTTCTTCCGCTCTCTCCAGCATTTCCCCTCTAGTACAGCAAAAGACAGCCAGAAAATAAGTCATTCTATGGAAGTGGGGTGCCACGTGCAGGGCTGCCTGAGGAATATTTGGGGGCCATGGTCATCACTGTGGAGGACACTTGGGTCAGATGATGGGTGGCAGGGGCTGAGTGGCAGCCAGCGTTCTAGAAGTCCAAGAAGCCTGGCTGGAAAGCAGGAATTTGGACCATTGCCCCCGCGAGGCCTCCCTTCCTCCCGCCACTCTCCAGTGAGGGGACCCCATGTGTGCTCCTGTCCCCCCGGTGCTCCCTCCCACTCCTGCTCGACACCCCGCCCAAACCTTGTTGTGCCTCACGGTCTGTATACCAGGGATAGGTGCACTAGCAGGGGAGGGAAACCCAAAGAAGGATTCTGGGCTCTCTCTCTCTCTCTCTCTTTTTTTTTTTTTTAGTGTTTTTTGGGTCATACCTGGTGATGTTCAGGAATTATTCTTGGCGGTGCTTGGGGGTCTATTTGGGATGCCAGAGATTGAACCCCGGGTCAGCTGTGTATAATGCAAGCACTCTGCCCACTGTACTATTGCTCTGGCCCCTCTGGGCTCCTTTGCCTGTGCTTTGAAAAAATCATCATAGGTGGAAATCTGGCTGCAGGGGGAACCCGGCAGTCCGGACCGGGCTGGAGGGAGGCATAGGCCAGAATCTGAGTGAGGTGGATTCTGGTCAAGACACTGATGCCAGGGGATTACAGAGTGGAGAGGAGGCACAATCCCATTCCCAGCACTGCCCAGGGCGGAGAGAGCCGCAGAGGCCGCTGGGAAGTCTGTTGGGGTGGCAGAGAGGCAGCTGGGTATGTGTATCCTCCCAAAAAGTTTTATCATAGACTGGAGCTAATGGCCTTTGCAAGTGACAAAACACATTTTCTCTCTCTTCCCAAGAAGGGTACGCACCACTGAAAGACAGTGGGAAATCCCGGCTGCCTCATGAAGAATAGCAGCATTTCCCGGGGTGTTGCAGCCTCAGGACCCGTGGTCAGTCTCAGCCCTGCTTCCAGGTCAGGCTGGGGATCTGGCGTAATTCCCACCTCATAGGGGAAAACCTGGAGGCAGGGAGACTGACTCCGCATGTTCTGGCTCCAGTTGCTAAGGCAGACTTGGGAATCTGGTTCTTCATTGGGGTCCTTGGAATAGGGATCTGCGTGTGGTCACTTTGGAGTGATGCTAGGAAGACATGTTGGCAATTTTTTTCTTTCTCATTTCATTGGAGCTCTTTTGGGGGGTTCTTTGTTCCAGGCCACCTGTTAACTCTTAGCCAGAGAATGGGCACAGCCTGGAGAGCCCCTAAAAGATTTTCATTGGTACCATCTCATGTGTCTCATCCAAGTGGCCTGTGTGAACATGATTGCTACCTTGCCTTTGGACAAATGGGATGATTTGGGGGAAACAAATAGGATTTACTCATGAAACCGCAAAGATAGAAAACAATGGTTTCAGGTGTTGATGTTCATTTTGTTCCTTGATGTGTTTCTGGCTATGAAGCAACTGTCTTAGATATTTGCATTTATAACATTTTAAATAGAAACATGTGCTTTGTAGGGAATGTAGAAATAGGTGTTACAGGGCTGGAGAGAGCTCAATGGGCTGCCCACGGTATTCATTCTCGAGCCTTTGAGCATCTCCAGTAGTGACCCTCTGAGCACAGAGCCAGAGGTAACCTTGGTCCATTGCCGGTGTGACCCTCTTCCACCTCCAACAAAAAAAAAAAAAGGGAAAATGGTATAACTTTATGCTCTTGTTTGGAAAATGTTCATCTTTGTTTTTCAGTATCTTTCAGACCAGTGGTTTTTCAGCCAGGTTCTGAAACCATTTGGCAGTGTCTGGGACATCTTGGCTGTTGCTGTCGGGGCGGGCCGTATGACTGGCTTCTGGCGAGGAGAGGTCAGGATGCTGCTGGACACTCTTCGGTGTTCCCGGGCAAGGCTGTGCTCAGCCTACCACGTCAGTGGCACTCCGGTGAGAAAAGTCCACTGTAGGTGACCAAAAAAGAAAAAATTCTTGTAGGAACAAATTGAGGTTGAAAGGAAGAGGAAGAAGGAACTACAGAGAGTTCCCTAAGTCCTTGAAAGTGGTTATTGTACTCTTCTTTTCAGCACCCAGTTGAGAGAAGACACAGGACACAGGACACAGACGTTTGTCTGCCACCCAGGAGCTGTTTCAAAGGCACATTGCTCAAGACACGAGTTTGGAACAGGAAAGCCAGGCCTGAGTACTGGGACGGGGCTGGAGGGTAATTTGCGGAGGCAGAAGTTTCAGTAGGCCAAGAAGGGAAGCTCCATTCTGCCAAAATTCTTTTTGCAAAGTTCTAGGGGAATTTTGGAAGGTGCTTTTGTTGAGGACACTGTGTGTAGTGCTTGGAAGAGACAAACCCTGCTCCAAAGGGCAGGGCGTGAACTCTTGAGGGTCTGAGAATCCGAACTCATCCCAGATTTTCCTGCGTCCGCGCCCAAGAGTGGAGAGGGAAGAAGCTTCTGTTCATTTTCAGCTTGTCTCTGTGTTTCCCTACCTCCCTTTAAGCACATTTCATTGTGGAATATTTTATTTATTGTTTTCACTTTGGGGGCTATACCTGGTGGGGCTCGGGGCCTCTTTCTGGCTCTGTGCACTGGGATCACTCCTGGTGGGGCTCGAGCAACCCTGTGTGGTGCCAGGAATTGAACCAGGGTCAGTCACATGCAAGGTGAGTGCCCTACCCCCTGTACTGTTGCTCTGGGCCCTTCCAAATTTTTGAAAATGTGGAATATTTTAAAACAAAGATAAAGACAAGAAGAACATGAATCCTTTTCTACTCAATACCCAGCTTAAATGAAGGTCAACTCTCATCATCAGAGGCAACTTTCCTTCTTTGGCAACTTCCTGGGTGGAGAAACCAGCTCTGTGCTGAAAGGAATGGCTTTCCGGTTTCCAGGAGGGCTGCTCTTGGACGATGATCCCGGAGGAGTCATTGCACATTTCCTTGTAGGATGACCCTTTCTCTTCTTGCATGCCTTTGCCCTTAGCCCCTTGTGTCCACTGGGCAGTGGGTTGCTGAGCATTCTGCGCTGCCCTCTGGTTTGGACCCGATGGTCCACCCCTGACAGACTTCCCTGGAAAGGATGAGGTGGGGGACAGGGACATTTCTAACGGAGGGGTGGGATTAGCCTTTCCAGCCCTTGCTCCCCTGCATTTGTTAGATCTTGGAGGGCTCCACCGCGAGGCGGGAGACAGCGCCATGGTCGACACTCTGGAACAGGGCTGGTTTTCCCCACTTGTGTCTCCTGGAGCTATAGGGTCATTTAGTTTAGGCCATTGGAGAACTAGCATGCATTTCTCTGACTCTAGGTCATGTTGTAATACACATGCAAAACTGCTGCACAAGTGGAGCTCTTTATTGGATGATCAAATAACTGATGTTCACAAATTTTAATTAGTGTGGGTGCTGGGATTTACAATGTGGACGTTTGGGGCAAGATTCATAAATGTGGACATTATTGTGAAGACCTGGAGTCCTGCAGGTATTTGTTCAGTGCATTTCCCTCCTTTCCCTTATTCTGCAAGGAGGTTTAGTGGCATTCCGCTTGTTCTGAGCATCCTGTATCACAATAGTCGGTTCCAAGTATAAGTAGAATTCATAGTAGGATAGAACTTAAGTGTAAGAGCTTTGTAGGGGTGGGCAGCATCTAGTATGTCCTACTAGATTTATATTCTCTGCTTGGTTTGTGCCAAGCACTTGACTTCCATGAACTCTTTTTCCTTAGAACACTTTTGCTGAGGAAGCAGAACTCCTGTTTCGCAGCTGAGGAACTGAGGTTTAGGGAGGTTAAGTCAGGCTAGGAGGTAACCTTAAGGTGTAGTCCAGTTTTGTCTGATTCCCAAACCCCAATGCTTTGCTTTCCACCATGTCTTGACTCTCCTGGGTGAGGGTGGGTCGCCGCCAGTAGGATTGGCGGAGGAGATGGGGACAGCTGCTGTGGAAGGGGAGTGAGCCTGCTTGTTCCAGCTCAGGAAATCTTCACCCCAAGCACGCTGGGAGACTCTGCTTTTGAGTGTGAAGTTACCTCTGGCTTGTTCTTGGGCTGACTGTGTAAAAGAGAACTGCACTCTGGTATCCCCCGAGCCAACTTTGGACAGCAGATGTGTTTTGTTTGGTCTGCATAGTGTATTATTTTTTAGAAAATGGGATTAGTTGTCATCACTTAAAAAGTGGGATAGTTCACACTGAAATTTCCCCCAAAATCTTGGCTTCTCTGGAACCATCCAGACCACATTCCTGCTCGGCAGCGGTTGGTTGAGAGCAACTGCCCTCTCTGCCACCTCTGCGCTCTTCCAGCTCACTTTTATTGGTTAGCAGGACTGCAGGCATTGCCGTTAGAGCCCCTTCTGGAAGGAATGTGCATTCTTCCTGCTGGTGCCAGGGATGTTTCTGCCAGTGTCAGGGATGCTTAAGGTGAAGGTTTGTCTGTATTTGATTTAAAGATCTTCAACATTTTCTTCCCCTTTGTAAATCTGGGGAAAGTTGCTCTCCTTGGCATGTGAACAGACATAATATACATTCTCCCCTTTTTAGTGTTTAGTGATGACTAATTAGACTTAGGACAGATTCTTTTGTTTGTTTTTGTTTTTTGGACCATACCTGGCAGTGCTCAGGGGTTACTCCTGACTTAGCAGTCAGGAATTAACTCAGGGTGGGCTCAGGGGGACCATAAGGGATACTAGGAATCAAAATTGGATCTGTGTAAAGGCAAGGTACCTTACCTGCTGTATTGTTGCTCAGGCCCTTGCATTCTTTTTTTTTTTTTTAAATTTAATTTTTTAATTTTTAAAATTACAAAGATATACAATTAAAAAGTCATATTTGGGTTTTGGTCAAACAGTGTTGCGCCCACCCGCCACCAGTGCCCATCTCCCACACCAACATCCCAGGTTCCTCCCCCTCCCCAGCCCTGCTCCATGCGGTTCTTGTTCTTCCATTACTCTCTCTTTCTTCCCCAGACTAGAAAGAACGTAATAAGGGTGTCTTGTATCTTTTGCCTCTATTTAATGCTCAGTTCTAGGTTGGCATTAGTACCCTCAACAATTGTCAGCACACTTCCATTTCTGTCTTACCTAGCCTCTGATCCCACATGTTGTGATAATTTCCACCTTTGACGGACCTCTGATATATCTTCTCTGTATTTTATATTTTGTTTCGATAAATGAGTATTCTGTATTCTCTTCCTTATAATTGCTCAACATAATCTTTCATTATCCATTATAGGCAAATTTTATAACTTCATTTTTCCTAACAGTGTAGTATCCATTTGTGTGTACCAAAGCTTTATAGTTCGATTTCGGGCCCTGCTCAAAAATGGGTGGTGTTTCGCTGTATATTTTGGGTTCAGAGTAGATTCAGGGTGGTATGGTGGGTCAATGGGGTTCCAGCTTGGGGAAAGTCTATTTCAGAAGGCTGTACCAGCCGGCTCCCACCAACTGGGTGTCCCCCCCACCCACGCCAGCCTTTTCTTTGTGTGTGCAGCTCTTGGTTAATGGTATTTGTTTTGATTTTTCTCTGATATTGTGTGTGGCCCCTTCTTGACTGAAGCTGGACCAATCAGATTTGGGATTTGGACACCAAATCAGAGAGCTATGGGAGCATCAGGAAGAAAGAGCCCAGAAACCCACAGTACAGATGTTAATCTGGGAGAGGCAGAAGTGTGAGCGAAGCAGCTGCCCGCAGAGCAGTGAGAGACCACAGGGCAGGAGAGTGGGCAGAGCTGTGCAGTCCCTCCCTCTGCCCTCCCTGTGCAGGGCGCTCTGTGGTCCCGGCATCCCTGGGGTCATTGGTGCTTACTGTGCCAGGTGCTTGTGGTGCATCCGTAAACAGAATCAGATGATGCTCCTGTCCTCCGGGAGCTTTTGTTTTAGGGCTCCAAACAGTTCCAAAGAAAAGCAAATATATCAGTAGGTGGTGATAAGTGCCAGGAAGGAATAGCAAGCGGAGACTGAGAGATGCTGTATGGGCAGGAATGTGGAGCTAGAGAGGCTGTCCCAGGAAGGCCCTCTGGATAGGTGGTATGTGAACAGAGGGAGCATTCCCCACAGAAGTGCTCAGCAAGGGCCAAGGCCCTGAGGTAGGAGCATGTTGAGCCAGTTTGAAGAACAAGGGTATTGTGACTCCAGTGCAGCGAATGAAGGCAGCAGAAGTGAGGGGCGGGGCTCACAACTATACAGCAGCGTGAGAGAGATTAGATTTTATTCCCTGAGACAGGAAGCCACTGAAAGTTTCTCAACATAGTTGGCATGGTCTGACTTACATATTGGCAAATAAAATGCTGTATGGAGAGCAGTCTAAGGCAGTGAATATATAGGCAGGGTGGCTCTGCAGTAGTCCAGAGAAGGTCTGGTGGTGGCTGGGTGGGATGGCAACGGAACGGGCATAGTGGGCATGAGGAGACTGAACAGAAGAGGTGTGGAGCTATGGTCCTCAGCTCTGCCAGTGTTATCAGCCAATAGTAGTAGTTTAAATATTGGATAAATAATACAGTCATGGCTTGGAATAGAGTAGTAGTAGAAGTGACTATAAATAGACAAGTGCTGAGTGCATTTTGTAGGTAGGGCAGGATTTTATGGTATAAATGGTGTTGGTTACAGGAGAAAGAAACCAGGAAGATTCAGTTTTTTGAATATAAACATTTTTGTATTAATTGCGTTTCCTCTTCTCTTCCTGGAAAACATTGGAAAACTAGGCAAATGGAAAGAAAATGGGAACCCAATGCAAATTCTAGTTTCAGAAAAGTTAGGGTAGCATTTTATTTGTTTCTCATTTAAAAAATTTTTTATTGGGGCCGGAGGGATAGCCCAGCGGGTAGGGTGTTTGCCTTGGCCTGCGGCCAGCCTGTGCCGGCCTGGGTTTGATCCTCGGCATCCCTATATGGTCCCCCCAGCACTGCCAGGAGTAATTCCTGAGTGCAGAGCCAGGAGAAACCCCTGAGCATTGCTGGGTGTGACCCAAAAAAAAACAAAAAAAAAAAGATAAAAATTTTTTATTAAAGAACCTGCCATGGAGGTGGGTTGGGGGAGGGAGGGAACCGGGTAGTTGGTGGTGGGAGATGGGCACTGGTGGAGGGATGGGTGCTGGAACACTGTATGACCAAAACCCAAATATGAACCTTTTAATTGTATATCTTTGTAATTGTATATCTTACAGTGGTATAATAAAATACTTTAAAAATTGTTCAAAAAATTTTTTTATTAAAGCACAGAGATATGCAAAGTTATTTGTAGCTGAGCTTTAGACATACAGTGTTCCAGCACTGATCCCACACCAGCGGCAACTTCCCTCGGCCAGTGTTCCCAGGTTCCCTCCCATATTCCTGCCTTCCCCGTCCCCCAAACATTTGAGCCCTTCAAGGGTGACGGTCACCTTTTTAAAGTTAGATTATTGTAGTTTGGGTGGCATTGTTTTACTTTTGGCTTGTATGTTTAGCTCTATTATTGCTTAACACCACTGATGTATCTGAGTCCCCTTGGACACCCCCTCCCCCAGTTGGGCACCCCCCCACACACACATTGTTTCTCATCTGTCTCTTCTCCCCCCTCTTCACTTTTTCTTTTCCTTCTTATGCTAGGGAGCCATGGTCCCTTGACCCTGGAGTCCCCTTGACCCCTTCCCTTCCCCAATTGCTTCTCATCTCTCTATCTCATCTCCCCGTGCTCTTCCACTCTATTTCTTTCTTCCCTGTGCTCTGGGATGGAGAGTGGTCTGGGCATCCATCACTTTAAACCATTGCATTCCGTCATCCAGTTACTCTAAATGCTACATAAGTGGTATTATCCTGTATCTATTCTTTTTCTGGCTTACTTCATTCAACATTTTATCTGCCAGTTCCATCTATATTGCTTTTTTATTTTTTATTTTTTTGCTTTTTGGGCCATACCTGGCAATACTGGCTAGTCCATGCCGGCCCAGGTTAGATCCCCAGCATCCCATTATAGTCCCCTGAGCACTGCCAGGAATAATTCCTGAGTTCAGAGCCAGAGCCAGGAGAAAACCCTGAGCATTGCCGGTTGTGACCCAAAAAGAAAAAATATACCCGGCAAGACTCAGGGGTTACTCCTGGCTCTGGCTCTGAACTCAGGAATTACTTCTGGCAGTGTTTGGGGGGACCACATGGGATGCCAGGGATTGAACCCGGGTTGTTCGCATGCAAGACAAAAGCCCTACCTGCTACACTATTGCTCTGGGCCCCATGTTGCTTCTAATTGTACGGATTTATAATTCCCTTACAGCTGTGTAGTATTCCATTGCATACATATTCCTTATCTTTTTTTTTTTTTTTTTGCTTTTTGGGTCACACCCGGCGATGCTCAGGGGTTACTCCTGGCTCTGCACTCAGGAATTACTCCTGGTGGTGCTCGGGGGACCATATGGGATGCCGGGATCGAACCCCAGGCCAGCATGGGCCGGCTGCGTGCAAGGCAAACGCCCTACCCGCTGGGCTATCGCTCCGCCCCCATATTCCTTATCTTGATGACCCACTTATCTGTCATTGGACATCTAGGTTGATTCCAAATCTTAGTTATTGTATTGAGTACTGCGATAAGTCCTAGCATGCATATGCCATTCTGAATGAATTGTTTTCTGTCCTGGGGATAGATGCCCCCAAATGGAATTACTGGGTCATATGAGAGCTCAATTCTGAGTTTACTGAGAATCCACCATACTATTTTCCGCGGGAGCTGTATCAGACAACATTCCCACAGCAGTGGATGAGGAGTTCTTTATTGCTACGTGGGATAGCGTTTGAATCATATTTCTAACTGCATATAAAGGCTCTCTCCAATAGATGAGATCAGGTAGAAACTGTATGGGAGGAATAAAAGAGAAGCAGCATGAGAAGAGATTGAGGATACAAGTAAAGGAGACAGGGCGCCCCGGAAGTTGTGTTCCTGGAGGTGAAAAGTGAACCCTGATGTAAAACAGTGAGAAACCATTGCTCGCAGCACTTGTGTGAACAGGTTATGTAGCTGTTAGAAGATAGTTTAACAAAGAAGCAAAAGATGCAGCTTTAAAAAAGATCCACAGTTGCCAGATACCAGGAAGTGTTCTATCCTGGGGTAGCCTTTGGCTTGTGAAAATAGCAATGCAATATCCTGGCCATTCCTACCTCCCTTGCCTCAAGGAACCTCATGCAGAAACTATAGTTATGAAGAAAACTAATGCATTCATTGCCAATGGGAAACAGAAGTGATAGACTCTGTTTCTGATATTCATAGGAAAGACTATCAGGGCCAAAAGTCCCTAATGATACATGTTAAAGTGTTTGATATGTTTAAGTAAAAAAATTAAAAAGTTCTTAAAGCACTGAAGTTAGAGGGAGTTAAAAGGAAGAGCTTTAGATTCACATCTAAGGTTAAGTGGGAACCTGGACAGAAGGGCAAATCACTAGAAGACTTAGGTTGCTGTTGCCTCGGGAACATTTGTAGGTCCTCGATATGGATTTGGTTTTGGTGATCTTTGGTGACTTTTCTACAAAAGGAGTTAGAGAACAAGCCGGCAGCATTGCATATGATACTGTCTTCATACATAGCAGCAATGAGTCAGGAAAGACTAATTGGAAGTAAAACCAAGTATTCACACCCCTAGAAATAGAGGGAAGGTTGACCAGGTAGGAAGAGAAAACTGAAAAGGTAATTGTGCTCAATGGCAGCCATTGCAGAGCTTCTGACGGGGCTTCTATGTCACCTTGATTCAGAGAATTGGACTGAAAGTTCCGTTGCTAGTGCTCCACACTCCTCGCTGTTCCCCAAATCAAAGGTAGCAAAACCAGACCTGTGTATGAGAGAGCCAGCAACTGATAGAGAAATACAAAACAAATTCTTTGCCTAAGAACCATGTTTATTATGTCCATAAAAATAAAGACAAGCTTGTAAATACCTTCAGGGAATGAGTAACAACTAGAACGGATTTGGCAGATTTGAGAGAGACCAGACAGGGCTGGAGGGTGCTTGCCGGCTCTCCTGCCATCTCTGTTTGCCCCTCATACCACATAGGGTCCCCTGAATTCACCAGGGGTCACCCATGGGCACAGCTAGGATAGCCCCTGAGCACTGCTGGGTATGACCTAAAAATGAATAAAATAAAATAAAACAAAGCGAAAAGCAAAAACTAAACAGAATTAGAAATAAAAATCGGTAAAAAATAAAAGCTGTAACGTGCTGTGCTGTAATGTGGCTCTGCGTGCTGTTCCACTAATATGCTCTTTTACTGTCCCTTTACAGAGTACATCAAAGTCAAATTCACGAGGACTAAAGAAGTTAAATGTAAAAAGGAAAACTTATAACAGGTTTGGGTGATAATGTGAGAGATCAAGATGAACTCTTCTTAAACATTGACAGAAAGGGGGCCGGAGTGATAGCAGGGTATTGGTCTTGCAAGAGGCCTACCCGGGTTCAATCCCTGGCACCCCATATGGTCTGTTGAGCTATTCTTGGAGCAATTTCTGAGTGCACAGCCAGGAATAACTGCTGAACACCACTGATATGAGCCAAAAGGACAAAAAAATTAAACTAAATAAAAACGGTGCAAAAAGTTTAATCCTAACTTCAGAGAAATTGAGAACTTAATTAGAAAGCATTATGTGATTGGAATAATTACAACAATACAAAAATTTGGATTTTCTTGAGGACCAAGATTGTGTTCATTTTATTCATTATATCCCAGCACTTTACAGTTCTAAAGTCAAATCTCCAAGGGGATATTCACTGAGTACTTACAACCATTCCCAAATGAAACACTCCTTCCTGAGCCCCATCAACATCATAAAGCACCATCCCTCTCTGTTGTTCTTCTGTGTTACTCATTCTTTAGAGAAAAAGCAGAGAGAAACATAAATAGTAGCTTAGCCATCTAAATATTGAAAGTATTATAGTATTATTCAGGATCAAGAGATAATACAAGTGGGTAAGGCACTTGCCTTGCACGTGTGACTGACCCAAGTTCAACTCTGGACACCGAGTATGATCCCCACAGAACTGCAGGAAGTGACGCTCGTGAACACGGAGCTAGGAGTAAACCTGAGTGCTGTCACCCCTGCCCTCAAATGAATAGTGTTATTCATTGTCGAAACATGGTTAGGAGCAAGCAGATTGCTGAAATGAGTATAAACAAAGGTGAAGGGAAGGTCTCCATCCTGAAGGCGTTTACAGTGTAATTGGAAAACTCACTGATAGGAAAAGACGCAGCAAATCCAGACCATGAGAAAGCAGCTGTGTATGCTGTAGATGTGCTCAGCTGAACAGAGATAGCACTTGTAGCTGTGCTCACTGGGAACGATATTGTGACAGTCTGATCTATGTATTGAAGGAAGGAAAATTTGTGCATAGGAAGAAATTGTAGAATTGCATATCTAGGAAAGCTACTTTCCAAAAGAAAGTATGCTTGAGGTTTATTGATGATTAAGTCTATTCCATAGGCAAGAAAAATGGAAAGTGCTTTGAGGGAATAGTCAGTGTGAGCAGACTAGAGGGAGATAGATTATGAATACATATTCTAAAATTTAAAAAAAATGAGCTGTAGAGGCCAGAAAAACAGTCCAGAGGGAAGGGCACTTTCTTGCATGTGACTGACTTCCCAGGTTCGATCCCCAGCACTCCATATGGTTCCCTGAGCCCCAGCACAAGTGATCCCTGCATATAGAGCCAGCAGTAAGCCCTGAGCAACGCTGGGTGTGTTCCCCCAAAACAAACAGAATAGAAGAATAAAACCATGGTACCAGTGACATAATGGCCTTGCTTGTTATGAAAAAGTGCCCCGCAGGTAAAGTGGGGCCAACGCGTGATGCAGCCAGAGGAGTAATGGTGTATGTTTTTGAGTGCTGCTGCCCAGCACTGCTTTTGTCTTGCTTGTGATATACCTTCACCTTGGTGTTAATGGAATGAATGAATTGATGGAATTAATGGGATTAAGAGTGGTGATCGGTGGAGGAGAGCGCAGTAGAGAAATGGAGAGAGATTGGCATCAGCATGGCAATATTAGGAAAGCCCTAGCTTCTCTTTTGTTACCTAAGCAATTTGAGTTGGGTTTTCTGTTATTTGCCATTGAGTCAAAGTGGATACATGAGAAGATCTATAGAAAGATCAGGAAAATTCAGGAACAGACACATGTATAGGAATATTCATCTTACTGGATAGTCCTGTCCTTCCCGACCTCCTCACCATATATCCTCTTCCCAGTTTCCAAAATAGTAGGACCCCAAGTCATAGACCTCATACCTACCTGAATTTCCCCCGTCTTGTCAAAGACACATTTATTTATGACTCATATTATTGTTTCCAGTTTTTGTAGCAATTCACTTGTCTACCTTAGTTCTATGATTGAATATGAGATATGTAATTCAACCTTTTTCTAAACCAGACTCCTGATTCCCAATCTTTCTTCTTCAAACCTGTTTATTCCTTGACTTTATTGGCTCGTGTAATAACAACACCAATACTTACTTGCTCAGTCCAGAAATTTAGGTATTATCTCTCAGCCTGCTCTTCCCTATAGCTTTTATGTTTAGGTATCAAAAATCCCATTGATGCTAATTAATTAAATAAAATATTATTTTTTGTGTGTGTTTTTGGGCCACAACTGACTCTTTTTCAGGGTTACTCTTGGTGGTTCTTCCAGGCATCACTCTTGCTGGTTCTGGAAGACCTTATGGGATGCTGTGGATTGAACCCAGACCAGCCACCTTACATACTAGATACCCTCTCTTGCTCCCATCTTTATTTTTTTAATTAAAAATTTATTTGTTTTGTTTTGGGGGCCACACCGGCTATGCTCAGTGCTTACTCCTGACTGTGCACTCAGGGATCACTCCTGGTGGGCTTGGGGGAACATATAGGGTACTGAGGATTGAACCCAGGTCAGCTGCATGCAAGACAAGTGCCCTCACTGCTGTACTATTTCTCTGGCCCATGACTTTTAAAAGATTTTGCAAAGGAAAATTTTTTTTTTTGCTTTTTGAATCACACCTGGCAATGCTCAGGGGTTACTCCTAGCTCTGCACTCAGGAATTACTTCTGGCGGTGCTGGCAGTGCCGGGATCGAACCCAGGTTGGCCACATGCAAGGCAACGCCCTACCCACTGTGCTATCGCTCTGACCCCCTGCAAAGGAAATTTATTTTTTTTTTTGCAAAGGAAATGTCTTAACTTGGTAATAAATGCTTTCAAATAACCAAGAACCCCTGTCATTGTAACAAGGCCAGGAAAGAAAGAAAGGGCATATGCACCAGTGCAGTAAAGCAGTAAGATCATTATCGTTAGGAGGCAAAGTGACGGTGCATGTAGAAGACCCCAAAGAACCTACAGGCGAACCATTTTGAATTGATCACTTGATCACTTGAATCCCGTTATTCATCGATTTGCTCGAGCGGGCGCCAGTAACATTTCCATTGGACCCTATCACGTGCCAATGTAGCCCAATGGCATCTGGTTGATTCAGGAATATGAAGAGCCTCAAACCAATTTTGAATTAATAACTGATTTTGTGAAGCTGCTGAATAAAACTCAAATCTATAAAAACCATTGTATACCTATATACTATAAACAAAAGAGAAAAGTGTAAGACCACTTGCAACAATCTCTCAGACATCAAAATTATAGCAAGGTCTTATCTGAAAGCAAGAAGACAGAAATGAAGCGAGGCTCAGTGGCCACGCACAGGCCTGTATCCTGCAGTGAGATGTGGGTTTGGTCCTTGGCACTGCAGTTAAAGAAGACTTAAGTAGATGGACAATTACCATATTCGTAGACTGGATGACAGTACCAAAAACATGTTGCTTTTCCTCCAAATTTAACTAAGTTCTGAAAATAATTTACAATTTCAGCAGGGTTTAAAATGGGCATTAACAATCTCTTTATCAAATTATGCATATGTAAAGGAAAATGGTTAAATGTAGCTAAGACAATCATGAAGAGGAAGAACAGAGCTGAGAGAACTTTCACACAGATGTCTAAACTTGTGACACATCACTGCCATGGTGGGAGTGCAAACTGACACAACTACTTTGGAAAATTGTAGCACCTGCTAAAGCTAAACAAACACACACATTTTAGGGTCTAAATTCCATCGTTTCTGTATACCTGGTGAAAACGTGTTTACAGACCTGTAAGAATGTAGTGGGCCAGAGAGTATGGGGAAAGGCACTTGCACTGCACACATTGAATCTGGGTTTGATCTCTGACACTGGATATGCTCCCTCAGTGTTTTCCAGGCTGACCTCTGAACACAGAGTGAGGAGCAAGCTCTGAAACAGTTGGGTGTCACCTCCAAACCAACCAACAAACAAAATAATGTTTATAGTATTTATATTATTTATCACCTCAAATTGGAAGTGGGTCAAATATCCAAAGAGTAGAATGGATAAATTGCCAGCTATTTGTGCAATGTCTTGGTATACAATAACTGAACTGTAACTGCATACAAACACATGCAGAGTATAATGATGAGAAAAAGAAGCCATTAAGTTGGCAGAACTAATCTCAGATGATATAAATCAGGATAGTGGTTACCTGGGAGATATAATAGCAGTGTGATAAAATTAAGGGAATTTCTGAGGGGGAATCATGTCCTGTTTCTTGAACTGGATGGTGTGGTACATGGGGGGGAGGTTGTGAAAACTTATCTACCTGTACATTTGTGATATATATAGTTCTCGGTGTCTTAAGCTTTATTAGAAAGAATCTTTACCGGAATAAAAAGTGGATTCTTCAATTTTGAAACCAAAATAAATTATAATCAGTCAATATTTAAGCATCAAAGGAAAATTCCACGATGAAATATGGGTTAACATATTTATAATCTTGGAACCAAAAAGTCACACTGCTGAAAATTAGACATTTCTTTGAAAGGTAGAATTAAAATTGAAATAAAATCAAAGGTAAATGTCAAACTGAGGAAAATATTTATAAATAATAATGTGTTTCCAGTCATATCTTCAAATATTAAAAAGATCGATAATACCAAAGGCTGCAAGGATTTGGCAAGAAGAGTCTGATTCCCTATTGTTGGAATTGTCTACTTGTCTCTTGCTACATCATTTTTAGAGGAGTTTGGCCTAAGTATCCATCCCCAGGAATTTTTTTTTGATTTAATTTTATTTTATTATTCCCCCCAAATATTATTACACCATTTTAGACATACAATTGAAAGATGCTCATGTAGAGTTTTGGTTCTACAGTGTTCCAACACCCATCCCTCCACCCAAATCCATCTCCCATCACCAATGTCCCCACCTCCCTCCCCCTCCCACACCTCAACTACTTGGCGGGTTCTGTATGTCATTTCTTTCCTCTTTATCTCTCCCTCCCGCCAAACTTTCCTGCTCTTCGTGGAATGCAGTGCATTAAAAGACATTACTGTTTCTACTATTTTAATGGACATGCGGCATAGCGGCGCGCAACCTAGGCTCAAACTGGTTTTGCTCTGTTAATCCGATCGTGAGGCAGTTTCCCAGCGTCTGGACAGTGAAAATGGTGGCTAGTGTGATGGGCGAGTCTCATCCGGCTGCTTCCGGGACCCCCCAGAGGTGACAGGCCCACTCCCAAAACCCGTCTGCCCTCCTGGGGGGTCCCATATTCAGCTGGGCCCGGGCGAGCTGAGTTCCAGCCACCCCAGCCGCTTATGAGCCTCTTCATGTTATGGCTGATGGCTGCAGGGTAGCTCCTGGGGGGCCACCAGGCTAGACAAAATGGAGAGGGGAACATCCCCAGGAATTTGTTTTTTCTTTTTGGATCAAACCCAGCAATGCTCAGGTTACTCCTGGCTCTGCATTCAGGAATTACTCCTAGTGGTGCTCAGGGGACCACATGGGATGCCGGGACAGAACTCGGGTTGGCCGCATGCAAGGCACACGCCCTCCCTCTGTGCTATCGCTCCAGCCCCTCAATCCCACAGGAATTTTGTTTTAGCAAATCTGCCTAAGTATATATAATGTTACACACATATGTATGTACACACTGACACTTTGTGCTTGTATATAAAAGTAATCATTGAAGAGTTTTTTTGAGCAATTTGTTAAAATCAAGAATAATTAATTTTTCCAATTTTAAACACTGTGATTTGCAAAGATCTCCTTAATAACAGTTGTTCCGGGCATTCAGTGTTCCAACACCAATCCCACCACCGCCAGTGTGGCCTTCCCACCTACACTGTCCCCAGTTGCTAACCCTCACCCCCAAGGCTGCTCCCTTGGCAGTCTCAAAATAATTTATGTTATATTGCTTGTTACAACAAAATGGCAAGTGGAATGATCAAAAAAATAGTTCAGTAAAAGAAAATTAGTGAAAATTCTTATGTCTCACAATGGTACTACTGAAGTTATTGATTGTCTGAAAATGGACTGAGCGTTTGTTGCTAGTTGACCCTTCTGTTTAATAAGCACCCCCCCACTTGCTTTATTGGGCTTAGTGGGCATCTATTCTTCTTTCCCAACTAATTTACTGTGGTCCTGCTGGACTGTCAGTATTGTGAAATTGGGAGATGTTGTATGCCCGCGTATGCAGCTGTATGAGCCGGGAGGCGCAGAACCTGGAAGATTCTTTGGCTTGGCTTCTCTCCTAAGATTAGTTGTGAAGCTGTGAGGCTGGACTGTTTATATGCCAGAGGCAGTGGGGCATGGGTGTAACTGCTGGGGCTTCAGCAGGGCCCGGACTCAAAAAGGCACCAGAGTTTTCACCCCGAAGACTGATACAGCGGGAATTTCATTCTCTTGGCATCTCTTCTGAAATTCAAACCAGAAAAGCTTTAAATATCTGTTAATAGGTACTGATTAAGTAAGGTACATTTCATGTATAAAATATATAATGTTTGTGATATATGTATATATGCATATATATTATGATACCAATATCCAAGGTCAGGCAAAACATGGATCAGGAGGTCTTGTCAATAGGTGGAATCTACCACAAACGTGTGGGAGTCAGAGGTTAGGTAAGACAGAGAAGGAAACATTGTGCTAATAATCATTGAAAATGATAATACCAGCCTAGAACTGAGCGTTGAATATAGGCAAAAGATACACATGATAACCTCTAAATATATGTATTGCAATCCATTGCAATCCACAATGTGTGGATTGTGTGAAGAGAAGGAAGAGAGAAAGAGAGAGAGAAATTGTAAGAGAAAAGAGATAAAGAACCTGCCATAGAGGCAAGCTAGAGAAGGGGGAGGGAAGTGGGGACATTGGTGGTGGGCAATGGGCACTGGTGGAGGGATGGGTGCTGGAACACTGTATGACCGAAACCCAAACATGAACATTCTTGTAATTGTATATCACATGGTGGTTTAATAAAATATTAATAAAAATAAAGCTATTGATTCATAGGGAAAATATATATACAATATTTGGTAGAGAGAATGAGGTTGGTCTGTAAAAATAAGCAGATAATCAGTAGAAATTGGTTGCTGACTGAGCAGAGTAAGTTGATGGACACATGCAGAGTGTGTTCCCATTAAAATTTTATGTAAGTGCATATATTTTAATAAGTATATCAATACATTAAAGATTATGGGAATGTATACCAAACTTTCATCTAGGATGGTGAGATTATAAAAAATTTCAATTCTAGAGTTTTGGGGGCCTGTTTTTGAGTCACACCTGGCTGTGGTCTGTGGTCAGGACTTACTCTTGGTTCTGTGCTCAGGGATCATTCCTGGTGGACTCAGGGGGCCATATAGGATACCAGGGATCAAATCTCAGCTGGCTGCATGAAAAACAAGGGCCTTACCCACTGAACTTTCTTTCAGGCCCCTGAATTTGGCTTTTAAATGTGACCATGGACATATTTCTCCCATCTAAGTACTAACAAGACTTGACCCTGCTTGGCTTCTAACATCAGACAAGATTGGATGATGGACATATTTCTTTTGTAATTGGGAAAGCAAGGAAATTAAAAATTATACAGCATGTGTCAGGGAGATAGCTTAAAAGAGTGTAGTGCATGCCTTGTGTATTCGAGGCCCAGAGTTTGATCCCCTGTCACATACAGCCCTCTACTACTAACCCCAGTGTCTCTAGGTGGGTGTGGCCTGAGTACCACCTTGTCAGACCCAAGCACAGAACTATCAGATCAGCACTGCCTGGATACTTGTATCGCTGGGAGTGTCCCCCGGGCTCTACTGGCAGGATCCCTATTTTAAAAAATTGTAAAACACATTTAAGTTATTTTCCTAGATAATTCCATGTAAGGAATTGTATCCATTGGCACATGTATTAAAATTGATAAACATGCTAAAATGTCAACACAGCTCATCCCTTGGGGGTGGGATTACTAATGATTTGATTATATTTCTTTGTATTTTTAAGTTCCTCAGAAACCTATGTTGATTAAAAAATCAGGAATACTGGGGCCGGAGCAATAGTCCAGCGGGTAGGGCGTTTGCCTTGCACACGGCCAGCCCATGCCAGCCCAGGTTTGATCCCTGGCATCCCATATGGTCCCCCGAGCACCGCCAGGAGTAATTTCTGAGTGCAGAGCCAGGAGAAACCCCCTGAGCATTGCCAGGTGTGACCCAAAAAAGCAAAAAAAAATCAGGAATACTATGTAGGACTTTTAAATTCTGCCTATTTTTTTGTTTGTTTTGGGTCATACCCAGTGGTACTCAAGACTTATTCCTGACTGTGTGGTAAGAGATCACTTCTGGTGGTGCCCAAGGCACCCAAAGGATCATATGGGGTGCTGGGACTTGAACTTGGGTCAGCCATGTGCAATGAAAATGCCCTATGGACTGTACTATGACTCTAGCCCCAACTCTGCCTGTTTAACCAGCTTCTTGGTGAGGATTGAATGAGTTCTTCCACTCTGTCCTTCCAGCCATATCTGTCTTTCTCTGTTGCTTCTTTTCCATAGACTCCTCCCTTCATTTTGATAATAGCAAATAATTTCTCATAGAAGTAACGTAGACAGTCGAGCAGATAGAGAAACCCCCTGACCGTCCAGTGGGTAAGGCCCTTGTTTTGCAAGCAGCCAACTGATATTTGATCCCTGGCATCCTGCATGGCCTCCCGAGTCCACCAGGAATGATCCCTGAGCACAGAACCAAGAGTAAGTCCTGACCACAGCCAGGTATGACCCCAGAACAGACCCCAAAACTCTAGAACTGAAATTTCTTATAATCTCACCATCCTAGATAAGAGATTGGGATACATTCCCATAATCTTTAATTTATTGATATATTTATCCCAATTCCACGGCTCTGCCAAGATTAGTTCCATATATCATTTCCATGTGAGTGTGTACGTGTGTGTATGTGTGTGTGTGTGTGTGTGTGTCTGTGTCTGTGTGTCTGTGTCTCTGTGTGTGTGTGCTGGCATGCAATTAGTCCTGTTTTAAAACATAAATGAGAAACTTGCTCCCTACTTCCTAACAGCATTCGTTTACTTGCTAGTCCTTGAATTATGTTATTTCACCCCTCCAGAACCAGCCCCAGGCCCTTCTGCCCTTTCCCTGTGTAACCAGCAATGACAGCATCTAATTAAGACTTTGGATGGGAGAAGTTCAAAAGGGACAAAGCTTGAAAGGAAAGTTCAGGACAGTGGGTATAGTGACAGGATTCTGTTTTGAGGGACTCGTGGAGGACTTTGTCTTTTTTCTTTAGTGTCCCTTGCCTAGCGCCTCCCATTTTTCACTGTATTGAGGACAAGTGACCTCCCAGAATTCAGAAACCAGAACTTAGCTTTTTGAGTTCCTGGAGAGAACTTGGTCACAGGGCAGGGTAGGGCTGGGAGAGGGAGGGGACAGGGGAGTCACCCAGAGTCCCAGGCTTTGCTGCCTCTTGGCCGGTGGCACTCGCTGAGTCAGCAGTTTAGACTTTTACTCTGGGGAGCCAGGAGAGAGATTTTGATTGCTGTGGACTCAGATGGAGATGGTAACCCGAGCACTGAGATTTCAGCCCTCTTACAATGTAGTATGTGTGGCTGTTTTTCTTGGCTTTGGTGTTGGAGTTGAGGGGCTTCCTGGGTTGCAGGGCTCTTTTTGGGGGCTTGGGCCACACTGGGTGATGTTTAGGGTTTACTTCTGGCTCCAACTCAGAGGTCATTTATGGTGGGCCCTGGGAACATATGGGGTGCTGGGAATTGAACTGAGGTGGACCCTATGCAAGGCAAATGCCCTAACTGCTGTATTATCACTTTGGCCTCAAGCCAGGGATCTTCTCTTCTAGGGGCGGGGCTACACCTGGCAATACTCAGGGCTTCCTCCTGGCTCTGCACTCAGGGATCACTCCTGGTGGTGCTTGGGGACCATATGGGATGCTGGGGATGAAACCCAGGTCAGCCTCCTACAAGGCAAACACCCTGTTGTTCTGTCCGGTCCCCTTCTGTACTATCCATCTGCTGTACTGTCCATCCCTCTCCTGCTCCACTCCCCACTCCCAACCCCTGGGCTTCTCTTAATCATGACCTGCGGAGGACATTGCACATTCTCCTCACTGCTAGGTTGTGCTGTCATAGACCTTTTAGATCCTTTGTGACATCTGGAGTCACAGATGTATTCACCCTTGCAGCAGGATGCAAATGGAGGAAGATGAGAGGTGCTGGATAGGCCTTTCTGCTTGAGACTGGCCTGAGGCATGCTCAGAGGCTGCACTGGGTGATCCAGCCTCACCAAGGGCAACCAGCAAAGAGTCTTTTAAATGTCTCTCAGTGCTGGAGATTGAACCTCTTCTACATGCAGGCTTTGATGTTTCTGCTGAACTCCTCCCACCCCCCATCCCTCAACCCTTGATCACTTGACATCCCGTTATTCGTAGATTTGCTTGAGCGGGTGCCAGTAACATTTCCATTTGACCCTATCACGTGCCAGTATAGCCCAATGGCATCTGGTTGCTTTAGGAATACGAAGAGCCTCAAACCGTTCGTTCATGGTCTTGACGAAGAAGTATGACCATCTTGTAGATGGGCGGCCACGTGATCTTTTGACATCCCGTGGGATCCAGTCGGTAATGGCTCTAGTCCAGCGGTCATCTCCAAATCGCATTACATGTCCAGCCCATCTGATTTTCGATGCCTTGGCAAATGAGACAGTGTCCCTTACTCTGGATCGTCGAAGGAGGTCGGAACTCCGATTCCTTCTCTCACTTGAGTGCGGCATGATATTCCAAGGATAGCTCTATCGATTCCTCTTTGGGAGACCCGAATAGCATTCTCCTCCTGTTTTTGTAGGGCCCAGGTCTCTGAGGTGTATGTTAATGCAGGGAGAACGGTGGAGTCGAAGAAATGTGCCGGCAGCCAGAGGTTCTTTGTCCTAAGAACCATTTTTTAAGGTATTAAATTTAATACCTTAAATTTAATACCTTAAATTTAGCCTCACAACAAGCCAGATGACCCCCTACTCCATGGGGCCCGCCATTTTCCACATCCGGACTTCCCTCTTGTCACAACTCCACCCAGCAGACCAGACTATCACAGCCTGGCTCACGCGGCCACTAGCTGCCGTGCAGTTCATCAATAAATGCTTTATTTAGAGGTGACTACAACAGTATGGTATGCCACCCGCACGGCAAGCCTGCCAAGCTGCTTGTGTAGTATTTGATATGCCAAATACCAGTAACATTTATATTAGGTCATTCCCGTGACCTAATATAATGGTTTGAGGCTCTTTATGTTCCTGGAGCAAGCAGATGCCTTTGGGTTCTACTAGCATGATACAGGACATATGGAGATATTACTGGTGCCCGCTCTAGCAGATAGATGATTAACGGGAAGATAGTGATAATGAAATTTAAGGGGAAATACTTGCTCTCTGCTTAGGTGATTTTCAAAAATGATGTTTATCACTGAATTAATTTTGGAAACCACTTCGAAAATTCAGTTTCATCAGTGATGAGGAACTAGTCTAAGTCGATATCACACCTCAAGCAGCTCATGGAAAGGAGAAGACTGAATTGGGGCTGGGGGGTTCCTTGACTTGCAGACCAGGACCGTGTGTCTCTGGCAGTTCTAGTGTTCCACCGAGCCAGGGTGCAGATGACTGGTCAGCCCAGCTCTGTTCGTGCCCTGTACTCCTACCAGTGTTACAGGTCACGGACCTTCACTGTGGATCCGGATCCACCTGTTTCTCGCTCTTTTCCTTTCTGCCCTCCTCCTTCTGCTTGGCACATGGCTAACTTCTTCGTTCAGTGGTGGGCTTTTACTAATTCGTCCTCCTCAACCTGTTTGTTCTTCTTCCCTTTGTTTCCATGTGCTGAGAGCATCCTTGCTCAAGGGAGGCTCTCTTGTTAATGTGTCTTATTCTTTTCTTCTTTCTCTATTTTTGGTGGTGGGGGGGGTATGTGGTGCTGGGGGAGTGAGCCTTGATCTGCTCTGTGCAAGACAAGTGGCCTATCCACTGTCCTCTCCTCTGCCCGGTCTTACTCCTTTTATCCAGATGTGAAGAAATGTGTATCTGCTCTTCAGGAAGTGCTGTCCTTTGGGTGGAAAAGGACTGACTTCCTGGCAGTGTCAGAATGAAGATCTTTCTCAGCTGGAAACAAACAAAATCTCTTTATCTGGGGAACTTCCTGTTTCCTGACTGAGAGCTATACTTCTCCAGCCTGGGGCACCATGCCAGGCACACATGAAATCACAGGGTAAGACAGGCATTGCTTGGGCACACCTTCCTGGATATTACTCGAAACACTGAAAGAAAATTAGTTTGAATTTTTCTTCCTCACCTCAACTAATGCTACATGTAAGTTAAGAATATCAGAGAGTCAACATACAAATCACATGCCATTTGAGATTAAACAGGTAATGTGCAATGTGAATGCTCCCACTAAACTGCTTTAGATTCTAGGGGTGTCTTCCCTTGCTCTCCTGTGAGGGAAGTGCTGTAGAGAAAGTTTTGAGCAACACATATCATGAGGGCAGGCTTTATGGGTGTTGGGGAAAATTGGAGACAACAGTAGAGGGAAGGTGATGGTGGTGGAGGGAGTTGGTGTTGGAATATTGGATGCCTGTAGCAAAGCTCATGAGCTTGCACACCACAGAGTTTATTTGCAGTGTAGGGGGAACTTTACATACATAGACATTACCCATTTCATGTAAACTTCAAAATATATTATCACAAAATTTGTTTTTTCAATTAAAATATTTTTAATCAAATAATGTGATACACAGTTGCAAAGTTGCACGATTGAGTTTCTGTCATTTAGTCATATAATATTCTAGTACCCATCCCTTCACCAGTGTACACTACCCACCACCAATGTCCCCATTTCCCTCCCCCCCCACTTGCCTCTGCCTCTATAGCAGACATTCCTTCTCCTACACCTCTTCCTCCTCCTCCTCTTCTTCTTCTTCCTCCTCTTCCTTCTTTCTCTTCTCTCTCTCTCTCTCCTTTTAGGCATTATGGTTTGCAATACAGATACAGAAAAGTTATATCCTTTTACCTTCTTTCGACACTCAGTTCCTGTCCAAAACAAAATTTCTTTAAAAGTCTTATCAATGACAGGTAAGGCATGATTATACCATAATGAGATCCAAATATAAAATAATATTTATGACAATATACTTTAGATTAGGTAAGTGAGAATAAACATTTTATTATATTGTATTAAAGGGTTTTATTTTTCCTTATTTACATAGGCTAAAATCATATAACAATCATAGATTGGCTCTTACTGATTTATTTTCTGATTATTCTATTTGTTGAAACAAGTAATATAAAATAAATTTGTTATGTGCCTAAGGGGGTAGGTTGGGTATGGGAGGAAAAATGGAAGCATTGGTGGAGGAGAAAATCATACTAGTGGTGTGGGAACACTAAATGCCTGAGCAACTTTGTAAATCACCATGTTTTGTAATAAAAATAAAATTAAGATAATACATATGTGTATTTGAACTTATTGTAGATATCAGTAGGAGTTTTATTCGTATTCTTTTTTTTGTCATTTTGGGACCACACTTGACAGTGTTCAGGGCTTACTTCTGGCTCTACAGTCATGAATCACATCTGGTGGGCTCAGAGGATCGTATGGGATGCTGGAGATCAAGCCCAGGTTGACCGGCAAACACCCTACCTGTGGTATTCTCTCTCCGACCCCAAGACTTCTTTCCTGTGTTTCTTCTCTTTTCTTCCCTGGTTGGTTTTCATGTCTGTAAAGTGTATATGCCTTATATCACCAAATAGCCCAAGATAGACAGGGCATTTGATTTATTGTAGGAGTTGAAATTTGTAAATAAAAAGCAAATTGTTGATGGAATCAAGGTGTTATGGGTTGATTACGACATTCCCCCAGCCCATCACCAATTAATGTTAAATTCTTTCCCAGTATTTGAGAACATGACCTTCTTTGGAGATACAGTTTTTACAGAGGTAGTCAAGATAAAATAACACTTTCAAGGCAGTATGTCTGCTGTCCTTAACACAAAGGGGAAATTTAGACATGAAGATGTACATGGGTGGGAGAAGCGTGAAGGAAACATAGGAAGACGGTCATCTATTAGCCAAAGAGAGGCTTAGGTCAGATCCTTCCCTGAAGCCTTCAGAAGACTCCACCATGCAGTACCTTGATCTTTAACTTCAGCCTCTGAAAGTACAGGAAATAAATTTCTGTTGCCTACGTCATTCCATATATGGCAGCCCAAGCAAGTTGATTCATAATATAAAGTTTGCCAAGAACAGTAGATTAAAACAGCATGTTTCATTAAATCTATACCCTAAATGTAAACTCCATCCCAAGAGAATATATAATTTCAGAATATAACTACATGGTTTAGATGAAGAACAAAAAGTACCTTATTTTATTAACCAGCTAAATGTGGCCTGAGTGAAGGATGAGGAAAGATCACAGGAGATGTGCATGAATTTCTGTTGCCCGGGGTTACTGGAAAGAGACTCTCTCTCTTGCAGGGTGAGCTTTGAAGGTGAGGTGCGGTGAGTTCAAGAGTAGGGACACTTGAACAGAGTGACAGCACAGGGAGTGGGCACTTCCCTTGCACATGGCTTACCCGAGTTCATTACCAGCACAACATATTGTCCCCCCTACTCTGAGTTGCCAGGAGTGAGTCCTGACCATTACTTTTGTGGCTCCAATACTGAACAAAACAAAAATAGTAGATATGCCACCAGCTTACTTCCCCCATACCTGCCATTTCCCAGGGTAAAGATCTTCTTGTTACCATGGTACACAGGACCAGGTATAACAGGTACAAACTTGGCGTGTCTAAATTTAAAAATAGAGAGTAACACACATGTGTTGGAAACTTCTGGCCTTCAAGATAGTTTTATTTTCTGGTTTTGGGAGCAACACCTGGCTGTGCCCAGGGGCTTTTCCCTAGCTCTGTGCTCAGGGGATCTCTCTTGGCAGTACTTGGCTTATGTGATGCTAGTTATTGAACTCAGATTGGCCATGAGCAGGCAAGCGCTTTACCCATTGTAGTGTCTTGATGGTCTCTCAAGATAGTTTTCAGATAGTAGAGAGGGAGATAGACAAAGGCCCAGAGCAAGTGAACCTGTAAACTCTGGAGGCAGTTGTTGTGATTAAGGCCATACAGTGACTAATTGCTTTGGGCTTAATGTTTGGGTGGCCACATGAAGAAGCAGGACATCAGCGAAAGAATTGTTTGGGGCAAAGACCAATGACCAGAAATCAGTTGGAGGAAGAGAGTATGAGAAGACCAGGGCAGAAACCTTGGCCCCAAGTCCCCAAGCCATGTGTGATAGAACTGTGGCAAGAATGATTTGTTCTTATACTTTGAACTGATCAAAATTAAGTATGAACCAAGCATGAACCCAGAATGAACTAGATTTATCTAGAAATAACCCAGATTAAATCCTGACTTTGAAGGAAATAAAGGTCAAGGGGAGAATTAATTCTGATTAAATCAATTTGAGAAAAATGTTTGACTCTTTTTACTCTTGAGTCGAGATAAAAAAGATTTATTTTTCTCTCAGTGTATTAATTTTTTTTTTGCTTTTCCATACTTGGTAGTATTCAGGGGTTGCTACTAACTCAGCACTCAAGAATTACTCCTGGTGGGCTAGGGTCAGTTGCATGCAAGGCAAATGCCACTGTACTATCACTGTGACCCTAATATTTGTTTTTATTATTAATTTTGGCTTACCACATTGTATGGATTTAATTCACATGAGAACTTGATCACTTGATCACTTGAATCCCGTTATTCATCGATTTGCTCGAGCGGGCGCCCAGTAACATTTCCATTGGACCCTATCACGTGCCAATGTAGCCCAATGGCATCTGGTTGATTCAGGAATATGAAGAGCCTCAAACCGTTCCTTTAGGGTCTTTACAAGGAAGTCTGACCATCTTGTAGGTGGGCGGCCACTTTGATCTTTTGATATCCTGTGGGATCCAGTCGGTAATGGCTCTAGTCCAGCGGTTGTCTCCAAATCGCATTACATGTCCAGCCCATCTGATTTTCGATGCCTTGGCAAACGAGACAGCATCCCTGATTCTGGAATAGCGACGGAGGTCAGAACTCCGGATTCCTTCTCTCACTTGAGTGAGGCATGATATTCCAAGCATAGCTCTTTCGATTCCTCTCTGGGAGACCCGAATAGCATTCTCATCCTGCTTTCATAGGGCCCAGGTCTCTGAGGCGTATGTTAATGCAGGGAGAATGGTGGAGTCAAAGAGATGTGCCCGGAGCCGGAGGTTCTTTGTCCTTTTAGCTATTTCTTCGATGCCTTTGAAGGCATTCCATGCCGCTCTCTTCCTCCCTGCGCAGCTCAGGTTTTATCAGCTCGTTCATCATGTTGATTTCTCAACCTAGGTACACCTAACTGCTGCATTCAGAGATGTTTGTTCCATTGAGAGTGAATGGGGCCTCTGGAACTAGTTCATTCTTCATGAACATAGTTTTCTTTAGATTCAGCTGTAGACCTATCTTTCCACATTCTCGGTCAAAGTCAGCCAGCATTTGTGCCGCTTGGCTAATGTTTGGTGTTATTAGAACGATGTCATCAGCGAAGCGGAGGTGGTGTAATTGCCGACCATCTATCTTCACTCCCATTCCTTCCCATTCTAATTGTTGCATGATGTTCTCGAGGGTGGCACTGAAGAGTTTTGGTGAAATGGTATCACCCTGTCGAACCCCCTCTTTTCACATTAATGATCACTTCTTTGTAGAATGGTGAGATCCTGGTGGTGAATCCGTAATACAGCTCATGAAGGATCTTGATGTATTGGGTTTGAACACCCTGTTTGGCTAGGGGCTTCGATGACTAGCTTCAGTCTCCCACAGAATCAAGGGCTTTCTGTAAATCAATGAATGTGAGACAGAGCGGCATCTTGTACTCCCCTACAAACCTCAATGAGCTTGATTACCGTGTGGATATGGTCGATTGTGCTGAATCCTTTCCGGAAGCCTGCTTGCTCGCATGGTTGTCCTTCATCTAGTGTTCTGCTAATCCTGTTCAGGATGACTCGTGTAAACAGCTTGTAGATGACAGACAACAGGCAGATGGGGCGATAGTTGCCGATGTTGTGAAATGTCTCCCTTCTTGAACAGTAGAAATGTCCTGCTGGTTTTCCATTGGGAGGGCACCTTGCATTCGGACAGGTAGCGTGTGAAGAGCCGAGCTAGTGTATTGATGAGTACCGACGGCAGATTCTTCAGGTGTTCGGGTCTGACTTTGTCTGGGCCTGGTGCTGTTCCCTTCTTTACTGACGAGATGGCATGTCGGATTTCAGAAGGGAGAACGTTGGGAATGACATGTCCATCCTGTGGAATTTGGTATGTGGGCAGGTGGATGTGGCTATCAAAGAGATTTGAGTAGAAGTCCTGGATAATCTTCTCCATTGCCTTTCTGGAAGATGTGATAGGATCCATCAGGGCGTCGGAGGGCAGTCATCTTGGTCTTATAGTTGGCAAAGGACAGGCGGGCAGTGCGAATGCTTTTCCCGGCTTCTGCTGCATCTTCCAGTATTTCTACTCTTCTGTCTTTGAGGTCTTCTTTTATCGCTTCTCTGCACCGTTTAGCAAGCTTGGATGTTAGCATTTGGTCTCCTGAGGCTCGCGCCTTGCCACGTTGGTGAATGAGCTCGAGAGTTTCTGAAGACAGGCGTCCTTTTGTGTCTTTCTCTCTCTCGGCATTCTTCGCACAATCATGGAGGTGCTGAACCAGTCGGTTGTATTCTTCATCGATGTCGTCAATGATGGTATCTTCCCATGTTGCTGCAATGGTGCCAAAGAGTTCCCAGTTGGTGGTCGTTCTGGGAGTTCTCTTCTTAAACTTTTGCAGCCTTTTCTCCCCATTGCGGGAAGTAGAATTTTGCATGAAGGAGACGGTGGTCCGATCCTGTTTGGAATTTGGGGACGACAGCTACATCGGTCAGACAAAACCGTCGATTGAAGATGATGTGGTCTATTTCATTGTGGAACTGTCCGCCAGGAGATTCCCATGTCCAACGTTTCGCTTCAGCTTTCTGGAACTGTGAGTTCCCATGAATGGTCTTGGTGGACATGATGAACTCAGATAGTCTCTCACCCTGTTTGTTCCATTTCTAGGCCATGGGTCCCGATGTGGAGTTCTTCAGCCGATCTTCTTGGTCCTATCTTGGCATTAAAATCACCGACTATGATCTTGTAGAAGGTGTGATCTTTTTTATAGAATTCACATGAGAAAGACTCAGTTATTTTTTTCCGTTTCTCCCATCCATAGTTTACTAGCTTCTTTTGGGTCATAGACCACTTGGGAAACAGTTGAAAACTATGAATTCTTTATGAAGAAAAATGTATATGTACATATTAGATTTGGCATACAATTTTAGGGACTTCCCAAAATTTTTTTGAAACTTCACATTGTCTTATAAAAAAGGAAACAAGAGATGATTTGTTATAGAGGTATATAAGATTCTGGTTCAAGATAAGAGACTTAAATACATTAATTTGCCTTCCCTTCCTTCTTAGAACCAACTCAAAGATATATAGAAAATAGTGAATCCAAGAGACTTCTGCAAACAGGAAGGGTACTCTGGATAGATAAGAGAGTCCATAAAAGTTCTCTAAGATGGAAATTAGGTGGAACTACATTTTGTTATTTTAAGAGTGCAAAGGCATGATAGGATACCTAGAGCTCACATGAGGGTTTGTACTGGAAATGGGGAGACTTTCTTAGGAAAAGCACCAATTTTGGAGGGTAAGAATGAACTCTGAGCTTGGAGGATAAGAGTGAACCAGCAATCCAGCTGTTTAACTGGAAAGATGAACTCAGGATATTTGGACTAAACAGTTCCTTCTTTTCTTCAATGTTTATAGAATCAATTGGGTTTTAAGAATAATTTTGTGAACTTACAAAAGATTTGCTGATGGACAGTCCAAGTTATGAAGTTGAAGCAAGAGAGAAAAGGCAGGATAATATCTGAACTAGATCCAGTGGATAAAGTGGAAATCTTGGGTAGAAGTAGAGGTCAAAAAGGAAAGTCATCTGAGTCTAGAAGGCGTGTATTTTCACACGCCCTGCTTTTCTTTGGCTAATGGTGGATGTTTCAAGTCTATTTGCTCCCTCTCAGCAAGGACACCAAAGATAAGGGTTTCTCCACACAAAGGTTATATACATTATGTTCTCACATTCAGTGAAAATAGACCTGAGCTATGAGGAAGACTCATCTAAGCAACGTATACTAATCTACAAAGTTCTTCAATAAACAGAAATGGTCAACTAGGGACTCTCAAATATCTAAGGGCAATCAATATAGTAAAAGGGCAAGGTGGAGATAAATAATAAATCATTACTCCAGGACTAGAGAGACAACTCAAGGGACTGGCACACTTGCTTTGCATGCAGAAGACCTGGGTTTGACTCCCAGCATTGCATGGTCCCCTGAGCACTGCTAGGAGTGACCATCAAAGCACTAAGTTTGAAATAACTCCTGAATACCACCAGGTATGGTTAAAATAAAAGGGAAAAGAAAATCACCACTTCGGCTGGAGCGATAGTCCAGTGGGTAGGGTGTTTGCCTTGCATGTAGCCAACCTGGGTTGATCCCCAGCATCCCATATGGTCCCCGAGCACTGCCACCAGTAATTCCTAAGTGCATAGCCAGGTGTGACCCATCTGGATGTGACCCAAAAAGCAAAAAAAAAAAAATCACCACTCCAAACAAGAGAAAATATGAGATTAAAAGTAATTAAGACGTAAAATAATGGCAAATGTGACCCTCCATTAAATTAAAATATGTAATTAAAGACAATTTTAGAATTCAAAATATGATTTGGTATTTTAAATTAATAGTAACATTTCTAAATAACCACAATGATATTGATAAATTCCAAATGAGGAATATAAATCTGATGAAATATTTCAGACCTTACTGCAAAAAGATGGCAAGTATAAAAGCTATGAAAAGAGACAACATGTATAAATTGAGAAGTTTAAATTTTGTGCATAATATGTATGAAAGAAATATTAAGGAAATATTAGAATGAAGTTTCTCTATGTTAAGGCATCAAATTGTTCAATTAGAAGAAATCATTGAGCACTAAGCAGGATACATGAGGAAAACTACAAACTAAGACAAACTAAGATGAAATTGTACTACTTTGTAAATGAAGGCAAACATTATAAAAGCTCCCAACAAGAAAAAAAATTAAACAAAAAGATGAAAAATTAGATTATTTACAAGGAAATAGGAAGTAGGTTGACATCTCACTTCAGTAATCCACAACAACAGTTACGCCTAGATGATGGAATATTGCTTTCAAAGTCTAAAGGAAGTACACCAAGAATTCTACTTCCAGCTGTATTAATTAGGGTATTGTTGATGGCAAGGAAGAGCAAACCAACTTTATTCACTTCACAAGAAGGAAACACCATCTCAAAGTAGATGAAAACAATGAGAGAGGGTCTCACCAGGATGGGTACTTTCATCTCGATAATGACAAAAGCCATGAATCTTTCTGCTGTCCTGCTGTGAATGACATACGTTCCTATGTGGAGTATCCTACACTTGCTGGCTATATGCACAGGTTACTGCCTCTCTGGAGGTAAATGTCTACAGTGGTTCCAACAGTAGCCACACCTGCAGGTAAGTCTCCAGAGAGTGTTAAATCAGAAGTTCTGACAGAATTCCTTTAGGCCTATGTACCAAAAAGTTTAAAAAAGTTAACATTGTAGTTTTGGAAACGTGATTACAATGGTATTCAGGTATTTTTAATTTTGATGTACATAGTAATTACATGATCACCCAAGTGCCCATGACCCTCTATCACCAATTAAAAATATTATTATTATAGTATAGGTTATGTGTTACACTGGTGTTGACATGTATATTGACATGTATTGGTGCACACAGTTATTTTACTACACCACCACTAAGTGCCCCTGTGTCACTTCCAGTTCACTTCTTTATTGTCCCCATGTGTTCTCCTCAATCTGATATTCTTGATTTTGTTTTTTATATATGTCAGTGTTCCCGGAATGGGACCTTTCCTGCCATGTGAAAAGCAAGTGTCCTGACTGCTGCATTATCACTCTAGCCCTGGTGTTCTTGATTTTATAATCCAGTTCCAGGGTTTGTTATCAGTTGATACTCTCTATACCTTTTGTTTCTCTGTAAACCACATGCGCCTGAGATCATCTGATGCGTCTTTCTCCCTCTGGCTTATTTCACTCAGCACGATACCTTCAAGTTTCCCTGTGCTGCAGTAAACGACAAGATTTCATCCCTTACGGCTGCATAGTATTCCATCGTGCACATGTACCACAACTTCTTTACTCATCTGTTGTTGGACATTTGGGTTTGTTTCCATACCCTGGCTATTGTGCTCAGAATATGAAAACTCAGTGCAGAATGTAGGTGTGCATAGGCTTTCTTGAATGAATGTTTTTGTGTTTGGAGGGTAGATGTTAGAATTGATTTATCCTAAGGGAATTCTAGTCCTCCTTGTTGAAGAAATATCCACTGTTTTCCATAGGGGATGAACCAAATGACATTCCCACCAACAGCGAATGAGAGTTATGGTCAGAATTTTTATCATTTACTTGTTCCTAGGCCAGTGTCTGAAGGGGCACTCAACATACCATAGTTGACTTAGATCATCAGGGATGACTTCTCAGGGACACGGGAGAGGGGGAAAACCTGGACTAGAAGATTCTCTGAGGAGAATTCTTATGTGGGTGTGGGTGGGAGCAGATGAATGTTGTCACACTCAGTGGTTTTCTTCTTCCAGCCACGTGAATATTAGATCTAGAGAATAAAATAAACATATTTTCAGACATGCAGGAACTCAGGAAACTTACTTCCCATGTAACTTTTCCAAAAAGAACAATTACTGGAGCATATTTTCTAGCCAAAAAACAAATGATTAGAAAATTATGAAGCATTTTACCAAGAAACCATGGTAATAGCACAGCAAAGCAATGAATAGAAGCCGTGGGACTAGAGCATGGGCAACTCATAACAGTCCTGAGGGACGTTGTCGTGTCTTTAAGAAGAAGGTGGATTTCTTAAGCAAACTGCACTGTCAACAACTTTTATGAACGATGCTGGCACATCCTTTTGTACTTTCTTCTTAGAAACTCTACAAAAGTACATAAAATCACACTCCATGTTTGAAGGGAATAGAAATGCATCTTACTTCTCAGCAAGCTGATGGAGGAAGAAGCAAAAAGTCCATTTGCTTTTCAAGCTTGAGTCTCTTTCTACTTTAGGTGGAAGCAATCACATTTTCCACATTAGGTGGAAATCACATTTCCTTCTTTGGGGTCCCATCATGATTCTTAATTCTGCATTCTCAATCATGGTTTTTGGGTTTTGGGGGCAGGTGAGTCCTCTCAAGCGGTGCTCAGAAGACCAGGGTCTACTCTGGGAGAGCTCAACCATTTTCTGTGGGTCTGAGGATGTGGTGCTGTTCAGGCCCTTAGGTGTTAGGGGGTTCTCAGGTACTGGAGGTACTTAGGGACCTCCAAGCCTGTACCTGACATTGCTTGGAAAACCATATGGTGTCAGGGGATGGAGTTTGGGTCAGTTGCATGTAAGGAACATGCCTTAACTGGTTCCTCAATCACATTTTAGTGCTATTTATTTATTTTTAATTTTTAACTCTTTTTAGACTCAATTTAAAAGGAAAAATACCGGAAAATAAAATTATTGCATAGAAGATAAATTGATCAATAGACCATGTTTGGAGTAAGGGAAGGAAAGCCGTTATTACTCCCTGCTGGAAGTTAATATTGTTTTAACATTATATTTATATTTATGTTATATTTATAACATTTAATATTGTTTAACATGGAGAAATCAAGGAAGAGCTGCAAGTGTGTCAGTTAGCATTATGGAGGAAGCCCCAAGAAGACCACGAAGAGCAACGACGTTACTTCCAGTGGTACTTCGGGTGTGGGGCCGTATCAGGCTGGCTGGGAGGGGTGATTTCCTCCTTCTGTATTTCTATCTATCTATCTATCTATCTATCTATCTATCTATCTATCTATCTATCTATCTTCTATCTATCTATCTATCTATCTTCTCTTCTCTCTCTCTCTCTCTTTATCTATCTATCTATCTATCTATCTATCTATCTATCTATCTATCTATCTATCTTCTATCTTGCTGTTTGTGTCACCCGGCGACACTCAGGGATTACACCTGGCTCTTTGCTCAGGAATTACTCTGCAGTGCTAAGGGACCATATGGGATGCCAGAGATTGAACCCGGGTCAGCCGCATGCAAAGCAAATGCCCTACCCTCTGGACTATTGCTCCAGCCCCTCCTGCTTCTGTTTTTCCAAGCTATAATATGCTTGGAAAAAAGAAAGCTAGCACATGCACTTTTTCTGATAAAAGCTTTGGTACAGAGCCGGGGAGATGGCTCACTGGATCAGAATACATGTCGAAATTGTAGATTCAATCCCCAGCAACTCATGGTTTCTCTCCCACCCACTTCCCACCCCTCATATACAAGCACCAAACTGGTAGTAATGCCGGCTAGCTACCTCATCAGGATGCTACCTGATGTAGCTCCAACACAAAAATAGAAAAGTTTCTGCTTAAAATTGGCATGTTATGGAGAAGAATGCTTTCTGGCTGCTTTGGGGGTAGGGGTTGAACAATGCGGCGAAGAACCGTTCCGTGTCTGGTGAGCAGGACCCTGGATTGCCTGTCTCAGTTCCATCCCTGCCACCTGCTAGCCTCGGCAGGGAGTAACTCTGACATTCCCGTGCTTCTTGAACACATGGCTTTTTATTGCCTCAGGGAGCCGTGAGCTCTGTGAGGGTGTGGGTGCTCAGGGGATGAGGCAAATCACTTCCACAGCCATTGCTTCCCACAGCAAATGCTCTGCTTCTCTTTAGTACTGGGATTCTCCGACTTTGTTGCTTCGGGAGTGTTCCCGCATGCTCTACTGTTCTTGGGCTGGGTGCTGGCAGCATGAAACACTGGGGGCTGTGGATGAGCTACCACAGCAGCCCAACAACACACGGAACACAAGTCTCTTCACCTTCCAGCCTCCTCCACCCCTCACACACCTCCTCCCCCCAGGACATTTGCTTCTGGAATGAAATGGCGCATGGAATTGAGGGGGCTTTCTACATCCCTCCTCTCTGTTTTGCTGGGGCGCGGACAGACTGGCCTATCTGTGTCCAGAGGTTAGGTGCCCTGGAGCAGTCTCACTTCCATCCTGTTTCAGAATGGTGCTGCCCACTGAGAAAGACAGCTGTCCTGCAGTCTCCTGCTAAGAACACACAGCCAGAGTTACAGTCTGGCACTTTCCTTTTGTCTTCCTGCGTGACCTTCCGTCAATCACATTATCCCGCTCTCCGAATCTCTCTCCACAAATGTTAGGAACAATCTATGGTGAATAGATTAATAACCATGATAATTCATAATATCTCAGCAGCTGTTCTAGGAAGCTGGAGCCACTATTATAATAGGGCAAAGATTCTGCTGCCTTTTTCACTTTGGTTTTCTCTCCGTGGAAGAGGGACTTTTCCATGGGTGTGTGTGATTTGGTCATGGATTTGATGCAGAAACCCTTTACTTGATCTTATTTTCAGTTTTTGGGTCACACCCAATGGTGCTTAGAGCTTACTCCTGGAGGTGCTCAGGGAATCATATATGGGAAACTTCGGGGCAGTGGTGTACAAGGACATGGGGCATGTGGACCCCAACACAAGAGACTTTGTCACTCCCCAACTTCAGTGCTGGCCTGGGACGTGGGCATTGATTTGATTCTTTTCTAGTGGCAGGATCTTCAAGATGAAAAATGATAAGTTCAATAGCAATTTGATTGTGCAAAGCTCCTGTCTCTTTCTCCCTAGCAGTTCTCCTGAGATTTTTCTCTTTTGAATCTTGAAGTAAAGAGCATGGCCTTTTTCTGACCTCAGAAGATGCTGGCCCGTTGATTTGGTCCTTTCTTCTCCCTTCACCTGTGTTTCCTTGTCAGGAGAGCAGGAAGTGTGAGCCTGTTCGAGATAGGAGACTTTGGAGGTTTGGGACTCCATGACTGGGTTCCTGGCCAGTGCCGGCAGCCTCAGGGGAAGGGCGGATTTCATATCTGCGCTGGGTAGGGCTGTCGTGGGACCTGGCCCTCCCACAGCCCTCCTTCTGACCCCCCCCAACCCCCCCCCCACCACACACAACCCCCTGCTGAATTGAGGGCGCCTTCTGAGGAACTCAGGACAGCACCAGCTTATTTTTATTAGGGTGTTTTCATTCTTCTGTATGGTGTTATCTTTGAGAAGCCAGATTTTAAGTCTTAGTTTATAGATGGGTCCCTCATAATAATAAAGCAACACCCGTTAACAGAAAAAATATAAGCCAGAGATGCCTGGAAAGCAAAAATAACAAATGGGGCTACGAATGTTTGCACACTCACACCGGGATGGGGTACATCTCTTTCTTGTTCTCTCTGCCCTGTGCCGTATGGACTGGCGTGTCTGAACATTGAACCCTGTACGGAGCCACCGTAGAAGCCTCACACACTCTGGGAGGGTTCTGTGCACAGGGGCAGGTGGGGCTAGAGCCTGGCTGTGTTTGTAGGAGTGTGAACATGTTGGGGCTGTTTGGTGTATGGAGCATGTATGAGATGGAGCCTGGATGTCGAACCCTCACTCTAGGTCTGGCCCCCTCCTGGTGCCTGGGGAATTTTTGGGGCAGGCAGGGAGGCTGTAGGCGTCTCCACCACCCTCTCCAGGCCGGCCTCAGCTTTCCTGACACAGCGGCAGAAGGAGGAATTTCCCTGCCAGAAGGTTGTTTGGGGAGTGGGTGGGGAAACTCCTTGGAGATTGACCGGCCTCTCTGGTGACCGTGGCCACTGGGCCTGCTGGGGCGTTCTCACTGAGGCCTCTGTTCTGAGGGTGTCTGCTGACAGGCGCTGTGGCGGGTGGCAGGGAGGGGAGGTAATTTGGTCCCGTCTTGGCAAGACGTCCTCTGCGTCAACAGGCCGCACTCACACAGTCACTGATTGTCACATTGTGTGTCTGATGCTTTTCCTCTTTTAATAAATAAAGACCCACTGTTTCTAAAGAGAGCCGGCCACCAACCAGAAAAGTGTGCGCTCAGAGCCTGGCTGAAGGGGAAGACAGATTTTTGCTATTTGGTTGCTCGAGATGCCTATGGGCAGGGGCACGCCCCACTGATCACAGCACAGATATATGCCCCATGCTGGGCATGGGGCTATGCAGGAAAACTGTGGGTGTTGGAGGGGCAACACTGGTGCCCTAAGAGAGAGGCTGGGGCGGGTGGGGAAGTCTTTGAGAAGCCTTATCTTTGAGATAAGGCTCCACTCCACAGCAGTGGAGGCTAGGATGAGGTACAGATCGTGATGATTTACAAGACTAAAAAAAAAAAAAAGCTCATCACTGTGCCAGCCAGCATGCCTTTAGGGAGTACAGGCTGTTCCTATGCCAGGTCTGCTAGTAGTTCCGTGAACGTCAGCTGCAGTGCGGAACAAGGCTCAGCTCCTTGGACGATGGCGGGAAGGCATGGCTGTGCCTGGTCCCTGCAGAGTGTCTCTACACCAGCCCAGGGCGGAAAAGGTGCCCAGGAAACCCTTGCTCAGGGCACCTTGTCTTTCAGCCCTGAGACTCTGCAAGGAGCATGTCACAGATGTCTCACAACGAAAGCAGTCCTGCTGAGCGAGACACGGTGCCCACAAGGCTTCAGCCCCGGGTGGGAGCAGCCTCTGCAGGAGTGACAGGCTGTTTCTATGGCCCCAGAGTCGGAGGAGGCCTTTACCTGGGTCCGTCCAAGCCAACTGCTCGTGGCTGTTGTGGCCGTGTGTCCCTACCTCCAGCCAGTGTTGGCGCTGTGCATCCTGTGTCTAAACGGACAGCCAGTGTCTACCGTGACATCTGCTTGTTTGCTCTGTGAACTGCTACTGTGTTTAAGCACCGTGTTCATTGCAGTCAATTAGGAAAGGTCCTTGCTCTGCCTTTTCACTTTATGATCCATCTTGAGAAGGGACACGGCTCTCGCCTTGGGCGGAGGAGCATAGACCCCACTGCTGGGTTCCATTCTAGCTGAGTGTGTGTCCACATGTCTGCATGTATATGCACGCGTGTGTCCATGTGTGCATACTTGAATACATGTACATGTTGGCACTATGTGCACATGTATGTGTGCATATGTGTACTGTGTGTTCACCTGTATGTACACATACATATGTACGTTTGTGTGTGGCCATGTGTACACTCTGTGTGTGTGTGTGTGTGTGTGTGTGTGGCCTCTGTGTGCTTGGCCTTCCCATCCAGTAGGAACGCTAAGAAACCTGCTTTCCAGGGTTGCTGCGAGACTTACTACAGGGAACACTCAGTTCTGTGTGGATGCTCTTTCCTTTTCACAGCCTGATGTAATGCTCAGGCCTCAGACATGCCAGTAACAGACCCGAGGCCCATCCGGCCGGCTGTTAGTTCAGGCATGTGATTGGGTACAGTCAGATCCTCTGTGTACAGCACCGTGAAATTCAGTGGAGCAAACCTTTTGGCGCAAACCTTCGACTGTCAGGGGCCTTCCAGGTGCTGACTGAATGTGTGCTGTGCCTCCTTGTCAGGGTACACTGCAGGGCGCTGACATCTGCCTGCATTCCTTCCCAGGTGATGATGGACCAGGCTGATGGGGCTTCCGCTGTGGGATGGATGAAATGCTCCCTCCCAAGTATCAGAGAGGCAGACAGAGATAGAGCTGTTATGTGCCAAGTGCACTCTCCCCTTCTCTCCTTCTTCCTGTGGGAAGCTGCTCTCTTCCTTCCTTAGCCCTGTTGGAGCTGTCCTTTTAGGTGATGCAAGCTGCCTGATGCGCTTGTGTGAGCCAAGGACCGAGGCTGGGGCAGTCCTAGGGGCTCTCCTGTGTGTCGCAGTAATTGATTTTTGGGGTGGGTATTTGTCCCACTGGGGCATATAGATGCCTCTTAAATATCTTATATCTGTTGAAGAAGGATGCTGTTTGTTTGTGTTAGCAAGTGATAAGAGGGTTGGCTCACTTATAGTAAAAATGCATTAAGCTAATGTTAAAAGAGGAGCAGCTACAAACAGAGTGGTGAGAAATAAAGACAGAGATATAAGCACATCATTTGAGCATCTGGATCCAACTTTACCTGCACCTGTCTGTACAGTAGACTTTCTCAATGGCATGAGTGAATAAATTCACAATTTTTGTTAGTTTGAGTTGGATTTATGTCAGTTGCAGTTGAAACAATCCGACTGTGGGCCTTGAGAAATAGCACAGGAGGTAAGGTACACCTTGCTTGCTTAGCCCTGATTTGAATCCCTGGCATCACATTGGTCCAGTGAGCACCACCAGGAGTCATTCCTGAACTCATTCCTGAGCATCTAGGAATAGCGTCTGAGTACCACTGGCTGTGGTTCAGCCTTGCCGTGACGTCCACAAATAAAGCTTCACCTGTATCTTCATCTAGCATATTTATGGGATTAATTTTTATGTACTTGTTTGTTCCAATTCTAACTTCCTTTGATTTAAGAGTGAAAGTGGAAATCTAATTCAGAGTCTACAACAAACTATATAGAGCTTAAATTTTTTTTTGCATTTATAAATTTCTAAAATGAACATCGTTGCTTTCTTATTTAGAAGGGATGTGTTAAAACACAAAGGTGGCACAATTAGGAAAGATGGCATCTGACTAGAGTGGCAGAATTACATGACGGGCATGCTACTGCCAGTCTACTGTCTTTTCTTTCTGTTTTGTTTTTATTTTATTTGGTGCCCTGACTACTTCTGGCTCTGTGCTGGTGGAATGAGGCCATTCTGGGCATCAGATCTGGGCTCCTGTAGCAAAACATGCGTTCAGCCCTGTGAACTACTTTTCTAACCTCCGCCTACTTTATTTTCTAGAAACGTTTTCATGCTGCAGAAGAAGATATGAGTAGATGATTCATTAATTAATGCTTGACTATTAGTTCCTTGGTCAGTTTTGAGTGGTTTGACCTCAAGTAGGGGTTTCATCATCTAATTTCCCACTATTAGTCTTGGCGTCCAACACTGTATAATGCATATACTTACTTTTTCATTTACCTCCCCACTACAGAAAATTTAGTAAGAATCATGAAGTCATAAGCGTAGGCATTTAATTGATCTCCCATTTCATTGAATAAAATAGTAAGAATCATGAAGCCATGAGCATAGGCATTTAAGGAATCTCCCATTTCATTTAATAAAATGTGCCAAACGCCTAGGTCAAAGGTGGAGGGAATAAGTAGTGCTAGTTAGTTACTTTACCTGACAAAATTCAATGCCTAGTCTCCTGAATGTAGAGTAGTAAAGCAAAAATGATTTGATATAATACTTAGAGAAAGTAAGAGGCACACAGACTCTTTTGCCATAAAATGTGGACTGAACACATGATGTTCAATTTTTAGCTTTCCTTTTAAAAATTAATCTTTTATTTACCCCCTTGCTAATACTTCTCTTTATAGACAGGTTTTTAACACTCTAAGGGGTGTTTTTCCTTTGATGTTATGCCAATGTACCTCAGGATATTTTACAAACACATCTATTGAAATTGCTGACTTCTCTGGTTTTGACAATTCACTAAACTGATATAACAGGTAGTTCAATTTAGCCACTGTATAGAGAGCACAGTTAGCACAGTTTGATTTTTAACACTGCAGCTTCACCATAAAAATACAATTTATGCTAATATGTTCTATTCAGGCCTGTTTCCAACAAAGCCTACAATTTAGCCACTTCGAAGTTCTCACAACCGCTGTTTACTAATAATGCTTGATTTCAACTGGAAAAAAAATTAAAAGCAGTCCTTCAATTCAAACAGCGTGGGAAACACCTATTTTGAGGGAAGTTAATCATTTGGTGAGTCTTTAACCCTTATGCTAAATGTTGGTGTAATTTTCACATCTCCTCTGTTTTCTATTTTCATGTTATATTATGTTTTGCATCCTCATAGAATGAACCCAAGTACAACATGTTCTCAGTGTATACAAGGGGAGCATTTCGAGCCACACAATTCAAAATGTGCGTTCTCAAGTCTAATTTCCACAAAGGAACAAATATAAAGTTGGGTTTGCTTGACCCAGCTGTCCAGAGAGACGATATCACTTATTTTCTATGAGACTATCTCACCCTGGCATAATATGCCACTGCCCATATCTCTGCATCCTCTCGGGTGACTGAGCAATCAAGCTGTGGCAGAAGTGGGGGCTTGGTGTCTCTCCCTGAACAGAAGGTGGGGAGCAGCCACAGATACATGGTGGGACCCCCAGATCATAGACACACCTCCACGAGAGCTGGGTGTGTCTCTTCCCCTTGAACCGGATTGGCAGTGATTGCTTTGATACTGTGTGACTTCTGAGGTGCAAAAAACAGGCTAATGGTCACCCTCTCCCTCCCTTGGCCCCATGGATGTCTATATCTTAAGGAGCCTGGGAGTGTGTTACCTTATGAGGCAAGCGGGAAGAAGACCCCCTGGTCTCAGTATGTTCTCTAGACTCCCTAAAAGAGGAAGGAAGAGTGGCAGAGACCCAGAGAGAATTGAAAAATTGACATCGCTGGCTCTGAAGAGAGTGAAGTGGACCACAGGCCTGGGTGTCCAGGACTTCTAGAAGCAAAGGCAAAGGGTGAATTCTCCCTAGAGTTTCCAGAAGATATGCATCTCTGTCATCTCAGTTGCAGACCAGGGTACCCCTAGAACACTGGACTTTGGATCTCCCCCTCTGTAAGATAAAGTGTTTTGTGTTGTTTTAAAGCACCAAGGTTGAGGTAACTTGTTGAAGTGGCAGCAGGAAATTAATGCACAGGTTGTGAAGACTGGTTCTCTTGGAGCCTTCTTTCCTCAGAGGTGCCTCCCTCATGAAATTCACCACCTGGCTGTGAGCTGCACAGGCCACGTGAAGAAGCTGTGTGGAAGGGCTGAGGCTGGCTCCACATCACAGCCCAGGAGTGAGAGGGGGAAGGGAAAAGCCAGGTGGTCTCAGCCCCCGACACCTCAGTTTCCCCACCTCTTTGCAGCTTTCCAGCTGAGATCACAGATACAGTAAAGTAGACAGGCGCTTTCAGTTGTTTTCTGTCCGAATTCTGGGCCTGCAGAATCCATGAGCTTAAGACTCTTACCAGCAAACCTGGGGCAGCTGACTGGGACAGAGGAGGAGGGGAGGGTATGTGTAACGAGGCAGACTCTGTCCACAGGGTAACATTAGATGCTGTTTGCACTGAGGGTCGGATAGGGCTGAAGAAGAGATAACCCAAGAAATGGAAATCACCAAGTGGTTTGGTGTGGTCCTTCCCCACTCCCACTTTATTTAAACACCACAGTTTACAAAGTTGTTCATGAAGATTTGTTACAGGCATTCAGTATTCCAACACCAATCCCATGGTGTGGTCCTTGTATCCTGGAGCCAAGGACTGATAGGGACCTTTCTGTGGATACCATCAGGGCCAGGCTAGATCCTCACAGGGGCGTCAGTTAGCAGCAAGCAGCAGATACACGGGCACAAGTGGCTGAAAGTTCAAAGAGGTTGACTCTTTATAAGGAGCCCAGAGGATGAGGAAATTAATAAAGGGGAGTTTAAACAGATCCTTCTTGGTCATTCTTAGCACTGGAGTCTCTTCTCAAAGTGGTCCCCTCCATGGTGCCATACCCCAAGGACTTGGGTGCGGAGAGAGATGCAGCCACTGTAAGAGGATGGTCACTGACCTCAGATGTCGCCTTCCTCCCCCCAGCCCCTCTGGATGACGGAGCAGCCTCGTACTCTCCGCTCTTCATTTGCTTGTCTGATTTGGGTTGTGCCTCTGCGTGTGCCCAGTGACCAGCCCGCATCGTCATCTCTCTCTGCACATTCCGTGTCATGTCTTGCCCTACTCTCAGAGGACGTCTTGCTTTCCATTTTTCTTAACTCCTTTACTCTACCCTCCTTACTCATTCCTTAACTCTGTGGGTCTCAGGAGAAACAGGAGAAACCAGCCTTCCCCGAGTGCACCATGTGAAGGCCGGGGCCCTGCAGCCCTCCTGCCCTGCCCGTCTTGTTTTGTGCTTTAGGGAAGCCGCTGGATGACCATCAAGTCTCTTGGCTCACGGTTTTCGTGCTTTATTTAAGCACTGTGGTTTACAAAGTTCTTCATGATGATTTGTTACAGGATTCAATATCCCCACCCCAATCCCACCACCCCTGTCACCTTCCCTCTACCATTGTTCCATTTTCCTAACCACCCCTCAAGCCGGCCCCAGTAGCATGCTCCCAAATTTATTTTATATTGCTTGTTACCACTAAATGGCTCATGGAATTATCAAAAATATTTCAGTGAAAGAAAATTTATGCAAATTTTTTGTATCTCACTATGGGAACATTAGCACCTCTCACTTCCTTGAAAGGTCAAGAGGGGATGGATTTTATTTCACTTATTTCTTATTTCTGGGCCCTAGAATGGTGGCTGGCACTTTATAGGTGACTCCGTAAGTCATGTGTTGAATGATTGAACGACTAAGTATTATCTCTAGTCCTCAGGATCCTCCAGGTGGGATCCAATCTGTGTGTCGGTGTGTACAGCAGACAGGTCTCGCTGATCTAAGATATGGAAAGTACAAGGCAGCATCTGGGATAATCTACTGCCCTTTAGAGGGTGGCTTAATTAAAGAGTAAAATCTCCTTCCCAGACTTTAAATCATTTTTCTGGAAAACCACGTTTAAAATCTATTTGATAAACAGCATTCATTTAACTCTCTCTGCCAGAAGGACAGTATCTCAGTAAAGTTTGTTAAATGGGCAATGATTTTCATAAATTTATTTGTGCATATATTTTCTTACTCAGCGTAAAAAATTGTACCCATGTGAGCAAAGCCGTGTCACCCGCTCAGCAGATACTTACAGAATGTCAGTATTATGTATTGAAGTCATCCTGTTGTGGAAATAAATGTGGCAATGATCTAAAATAATATTGTGTATCTCTTGCACAGAAAACCTGAGATTATATCAGTTTGACATTAAAAACTACCCTGAATTTCCAACATTCAGCAACTAGCTATGTGTGTGAGCTTAGCTTTCGGGATTCACCGCATTGTAAAGCACCAAGGGGCTACAGATGGTGGGTTGTTCTGTCCCCGAGGTACAGATACTGTGACTTGAGCCAGGTCGCTTGACCAAGTTGGCTAAGAGATCCAGCTCTGACTCAGCCTCCCTGCTACCCCCACAAGGCTGCCCTTTAGTTTGCAAGGACCTTACATATGAACTGGACCTAGTGTAACCACATGGACTCGCTCCCCCCCCATTAATCTTAGTTACTTTATTCTTTCCTATAAGTCAGTACATTCTATACAATGACCGTAATTACCAAATAGCAGTCACATCAAAACATCAATACTAAAATTATATCTCTGAATCCTCTTATACTTCTGTGTGCCACCACCAGCAGTGCACAGTGACTTTTTTAAACCTGTTTTGTATGTACGGTGGAGACCTGGAGTCTTAGTCCCACTCGGAAAGTGTTGCTAATGTATGAGGAGCTAAGTTGCTGCTCAGCCACTAGACACAAGCACATGTTGGACCCAGGTCCCGTCTGAGCCACATCAGTTGTTGGCTAAGTGAGATGACAGTCCCTTCTTCTAGCTCTTTCTCTTCTCATGGAAGCTGGGATGCACGACAAGCAGGAGCTGCTCGGCTTTTCTCAGACTTCCAAGAGAAACATAGCAAGAGCTCACTGGAGTTTTGCTATGGCCTGACGATTCTGGGGTCTTGAATCTGGGAAACTTCTTAAAATTTATCTCGAGCAACTCTCATCACACAATCATCCACTCCACATTTTGCCATACTCCTCCTCCTGCACAGGACCTTGGGGCTTGATTTTCCTGCTTCCATCATTCTGGCCTCCCTGTCTGAACTTGAAGCCGTCTCCTGGAAAGCCTTTCCCTGCCTTCTGTCCGCAGCTGGTCTGTCCGCAGCTGGTCTCTTTCTTCTCCATCTCATCACCTTGCTTATTTCTTACCTAGGCATGGGATAGTTTGGAATTGTCTTTTATTTGTTTGTTTTCATTTGTTTGGGGGCAACATCTTGTGGTACTCAGGGATCACTCCTGGAGGGGCTTAGCGGGCCATGTGGGTGCTGGGGATTGAACTTGTTTTTCCATGTGCAAGGCAAGTGCTCTACCTACTATACAATTGCTCCAGCCCCGGTTTTTCACTTGTTTATGCTCTGTGCTCTCATTAGATCATACACTTCCAAGAGAGAAATAGACTCATTTCTTTTTTCATTCGGGGACTCTGCAGAGGCCTTGCATGTAGAAAGAAATTCAGATCATGTGTTCAATGAATAAATCTGTGATGAAATGTCCTCTCAGACAAGTTGCTCCAAACTTTCTCTTCCATGCCCGCATGATGCCTTCCCCCTAATGTCTGTTCATTAGCAAAATTGGATCTTTCCATTTGTGGTGCCCATCCTTTCCTGTGGTAAATATAATAAACAATACTTCCTGCTGCCTTTCTCCATGGCTTGTCATTATTACTTGTTTGGGGCCTCACCCAGCAATGCACAGGGGCTGCTCCCAGCTCTGTGCTTGGTGAGCCCTCCTGGCAATGTTCAGGGGACAATACGTGATGGCAGGGATCAAATCAGAGTTGGTTGCATGCGAGGCAAATGCCTTATCCCCTGTCCTATCTCTCTGGCCAGGCTTCTTCCTATTCGTCCCCTTTGCCTTCTGATTGATCCCTCCCCGCCCCCACTTAAATCAGAGCTTCTCCATGTGTAGATGTAAAAGTCTTATCCAGTTAGGAAAAATGAAGTTATAAAATGCCTATAATGGATGGACATGGAGAAGATTATTTTGAGCGAAATTAGCCAGAGGGAGAGAGACAGATACAGAATGACTGCATTTATTTCATGGCATATATATATGTACATTATGATACCATATCCAAGTCAAGTGAACAATAGGAGGGTCTTGTCAAGGTGGAATTATCACACGGTGGGAGTCAGGTTTAGGAAAGACAGAAAATGGAACAGGGTGCTAATTAGTCGAGGGTACTAATGCCAACCTAGACTGAGGCTGATAGAGGGAAAAGGAAATGAAACTTTGTTGTTCTGTATCCTAGTCTAGAAGGGAAGGGAAAGGAGAGAGAGAAGGGAAAGAAATAAAGAACCTGCCATGGAGCGGGGTGGGGAGGGGGGAGGGAACCGGGGTGTTGTTGGGGGAGAGGGGCCTGGTGGAGGGCGGGTGCTGAAACTGTTGCCACCCAAACATGAACTTTTTAATGTATATCTTTTTTTGTGGAGAGGGGCACTGGTGGAGGGGGGTGCTGAAACACTGTATGACAAAACCCAAACAGAACTTTTAATGTATATCTTTTTATTTGTATATCTCACGGTGGTATAAAATCTTAAAAAAGAGCTCAAGAGATTTCATTTTCCAGAAAGTTGATTCTCCTTCCCCACCTCATGCATTTAAATAAAGACTCTCCCCTTCCTTGCCCTTAACTGCCATTGCTGCAGTGACCGAAGGTCCTATGCCCCTTCACAGCTCTCTAGGGTGACACTGTGAAGTGGCAATGCTTGCAAGAGAACTCACACATCGGCTGTCGTGTTCACACAGCTGCTTGTGCCACTCCAGAGCTCTTTCACGTAGTCGTGGTGCCAGGGAGGCACACTACAGAACGGCTGGGCTGGAGCCAGACGGTGCCAGAGACTGAACTCACAGCCCTCGCCAGCCCAGGCTTACCAGCAGGCACCTTGCTCCAGAGCTCTCCCCAGCCCTTTGCATCCTCACTGGCTCTTGCTTTTCTCCCCGTTCCTCCCTCAGCTCTGCCACCCGTGTGTGACAGGACAGCTCTGAGCTTTGTTTTGCTTTTTCATACAGGTCACATTCCTTTGAAGTTTCCTTAAGAGAGCAGAGCATGGTTTAAATTCTTCCCATTTTTTTTCTTGTTGTTGAAGGGCCCTTTGTTGACTGCTTGCTTTTAGTTTAGTTTATTTTTTTTAACCCAAGGAAAATTTCATCCAGAGCTACTATTTGGTGAGAGAATAGCATGGATATTCTCCCATCCCCTTTCCTTGATACTCCTACTTTTATTGGGCTCTGCTCCTTGGATCCTTCCTCCGTTGAGCAGGTGTGTGTGTGTGTGTGTGTGTGTGTGTGTGTGTGTGCTTTCAGATGTTCCTACTGTCAGGAAAGGTGGATCATGGAGGAGTGTATGGATAGGGAACCATCATTAGGAACTTGCTTCCCCTGCCCCCTTTGCTGATGAAAATTAAAGGCTAAGGTTTGGCTGCTCATAGAGGGGTGGGGCAGATGTACCAGGGGGGTGCTTCTAGCTGGGGGTCTTTTGCTGCCCCTTTTGGGATGAGCCAGCGAATACTTAGGAATATGGAACTTAAAGTTCCAGGCTAAGGGTTTCTTTTCTTCATTAGCTGCACTTTTGCTTGTTGTATTTGCTTGTATAATCTTTGCTAGTTATTTTCCCATCCTCCCTTCCCTCCACCTTCCTTCTCATCCATGTTTCAGGGAAGGGAGATATCTGTCCATCGATTTCTCCCTACTTATCCTGTCATCCATCCATCCATCCATCCATCCATCCATCCATCCATCCATCCATCCATCCATCCATCCATCCATCCATCCATCCATCCATCCATCCATCCATCCATCCATCCATCCATCCATCCATCCATCCATCCACCCACTCACCCACCCCACCCACCCATCCATCCATTCACCTACCCATGTCTATACTTAAGAAAAGACTTAACAAGAGGTGTACCACATTTTGAACTATTAAGTATGTTCCTTTATTTATAACATCTGCAACTTGCAATAGAATTTGATTTATGTGCATTATGGATATCTAGAGCTTGCCTTGTGTGAGTGGTTGCATGGTTTTAAGAAATTTTGATTGAGTTTTACCAGCCTATGAGATATCAGTAAAAACTATTGTTAATGAGTGCCTTTTTCTCTGTTGGAGACCCACTCATGCTAGTTGTCTGTTCCACTGGCATTTATTTATGGTCCAGCTTACATTTATTGGGCATCTGTTTTGTATGGAGCAATGCCCTGAGAATACCAAATGGCCTTTCACTGTCTTACAACTTGTCAAGATCTATTTGTATTTTAACTGTTCTTTTCTAAATTGGCAAGTTTAATGATACACCTCCAATTCTGGCACCTATTCTGTCAGCAAGTAATTAATGAAAGTGTTACACAGGACTGGGCGAGAGCTGACCTTGTGGAGTTACATTTGTTAAATTCCTCCAAGTGGACATTTGCATTGACCTGCTAATCAATTTTGCATTCACCTGATACATAAATTATAGTTTCCCAGTTTCGTGATGAGTATGCCATACATACTTCCTGCTTTAAATTAATTCCTCTCTTCGAATGACAAAGCCATCAGATTTATTCTCAAGACTCTTGATTTTTTTTTTTTTTTTTGCACCTAGGCTAGAGCTATTTGTTTAACTAACCAAGACTATTTTTCCTGTGGTCCAGACTACAGTGCTACAGTGGGGCAGGAAGTGGGGGATGGGTGGGGATTTTGTTCTCTTAACGCCTTTAACTGCCTGTCTTGGAAATGAATCTTTTTTTTTTTTTTTTTTGCTTTTTTGGGTCACACCCAGCGATGCTCACAGGTTACTCTCCTGGCTCTGCACTCAGGAATTACTCCTGGCGGTGCTCGGGGAACCATATGGGATGCCAGGGATCGAACCCAGGCCGGCACAGGCAAGGCAGAGGCTGGCACAGTGCAAGGCAAACGCCCTACCCGCTGGGCTATCGCTCTGGCCTCGGAAAGGAAGCTTTTTGAATTTCCTTTAAAATCCCCATTCCTACAACTTTGTTATCAATCCAGAAGAGTCTCACACTGTTGATGTGAATGACAGATATGTCACCAGTTTCCATGTGATAGGAGATTGAAGTCAAAAACACATAGAAATGTATCAAATCCCATCATATGGAAATCTGGCATCCTCCACGGCCAGAGAGTGCCCGTACTCTGTGTGTTTCACACACATGGCCTGTTCTGGGGGTCGGGTGAGACACACATCTTGGCAAAATGCAGCGTTTTGTTCCCTCCAGAATAACGGAATTTTTGGGTACCATGAAGTTGCTGTTGCATCCCCAACTGTGCTCCCGCATTCTTGGGGCTGACTGGCTGTAGAGCTGCGATAACCGGAAGTATATGTTGCCGCCTCTTGCCTCCCCTCTGAAAGTGTATGGAGGAAAGAGGGATTCAGGTGGTGAACGTTCGCGTGGGGCAGCGAGAAGCTGTTCACTCCCCATACTGCACTTTCCTTCTCGCCAAGCAGGAGGAAGCTTATGTTACATGTGGAGATGGTGTTGGGTGACACGCCCTACTGAGCCTTAGGCTCTGGCTACACTTAGCTTATGTGAAGAGCTACTTACTCCCTTGCCTTTAGGGAATGTCCATAGCAGTTTGGGCAGAATTGGATTGATTTCATAATTTTATACAGCATAAATATTCTTATTATGAATATTATGAATCTTGCTTGCCCCAGGTCAATACTCTTCCTGCTCCCACGGTTCCCACAAGGGACAGACATTTAGATATTCCAAGAGTACTTGGCCACGTTGGATCAACCATAATGTAATCAGTTCTCCTAGTTCAAAGAGACATGCCAAAAAGATACACATGATGACCTCTAAATGTATGTATTGCAATCCACAATGTGTAAAAGAAGGAAGAGAGAAAGTGAAAGAAAAGAAAAGGAAGAGAGAAAGTTAAAGAGAGAAAAGAGATAAAAGAGCCTGCCATAGAGGCAGGCTGGGGAGGGGAGGGAATCGGGAACATTGGTGGTGGGAAATGGGCACTGGTGGAGGGATGGGTGCTGGAACACTGTATAACTGAAACCCAAACATGAACACTTTCATAGTTGTATATCTCACGGTGGTATAATAAACTATTTTTTTTAAGAAAAGGAGACATGCCAGTGCACCTCCAGGCACACTGACGTGTCTCTGATTCTAAAAGGTACTGCCGAAGTGAATTATTCTGATGGATTTTGGACTGTAGTGGGATCTAGAGTCTGGAATTAGCTGGCTATATATTCATGGTGAGGAGTATTAATGCCATTCTTTACAAATTATATTCTGAACTGCTTTCTGGTTCAGATATCCAGCCCCCACACACACTCTGCTAGAGAGATCATATCTTAAGGAGTCAGCTCTGGCATTTGTGAAGCCAAAGGGCCCACCTGAAGATCTGCATTTCAATATGGTCATTTACTTGGCTTTCTCTCTAGATAGCCAGCCCAGCGGGCTGGAAGTTTTTGGCGGGCTTCTATCTATAAAATAAGTTAGGACAAAGGAGAAAAGACTTTTTGGCCATTTTGGCTTCTCTTTGCTCTCTGCCTATCCTCTCTGCCGCTCTGTTCTCTTCCTTGTTAGGCCTTAGCACGTGGTAGCAGCCATCTTGGTCTAGGATTCTAAAGCCTACACATGTCCGGGACCCAGCTAGAAACCTAAAGTCCAGGGTTTTCCTATTACTGGATTGTATACCAGAACCTGTGAGAGTAAAGCCTTTTGAAACTGTGCTGGACTCCTGAGTTTTCACCCATTCCCTACCGGTTTCGGAGGTGGAAGGGAACTTCGTTTCCTGATATCGTTGGGGACCCCAGCGTCTCCCGAGTGGGTCACTGGGGTGGGCATTCACAGAGCCAGTGAGGTGGGGGCTGGAGTGAGCCCCTCTGAGCCCCTTGCATCCTTCACCAGCCCAGTGAATTTCTTCCTCCTCAGCCTTCATTCCCCCACACGTGAGACTTATTAATGGGTTGGGAATCCCCTACACCCCACAGAGGCTGATCTGTCAGCAGCATTTTTCCAGTGTTTGTGCAAGGGGTAGGGGAAAAGGTGAGGGGGTGGGGATGTCTCTCGGTGCGGCTGCCAGCGCTCTGCACTCTCGTCCCTTCTCACCCCTTCTCTTCCCTCAGAGCTGCTTTTGTGATGGAGGGAAAGGACTTTCCCTGTCCCTCTTCTTGCTGGGCCCAGCTCAGGCTGCCTCCTCTCTCTCTGGTTGGAAGCAGGCAGCTGTGAGCATAAGATGGAAATAACCCTCTGGAGCTATGTTGAGACTGAAGCCATGATTACTAGAGCTGCTGTAGTGATGCACTACAGACCCGGCGGCTTAGAACCAGCCCAACTTCTTGTCTCGGTCTGAAGTTCAGGGTTGTGAGGCAGGGTTTGTCAGAGCTGTGCTCCCGCTCATGGCTACATGGAAGGATCCGTCCCAGCTTTGCCTTGGTTGCTGGCAACTCTTCTTTGGCGTTCTTGCTGTGTGTGCGCATGTTTAGATTCTTCCCCCTTTTTATTTGTGATGCCAGAGATAGACTTCAGACATGGAGGGTAAGTGCTTTGCTGCTAAGCTATGTTCCCTGCCACCCAAATCCCCTTTTTTGTAAGAATATCTGTGATAGTTTCATATTAATTGAGAAAATGACTTCTTCAATGACTGCCCATAACAAGAGGGCAAGAGGACTCTGAGCTTGGGGCATCACCCCCAAGGAGTTCTCTGGGACCTTGTGATGCTGTACATCAAGCCAGATTTGGTTGCATTTAAGTCCTTAGCCCTTGTATCATCTCTCTGGTCCTGTATCATTCATATTTGGTGACAGTTTTTATAAGATAGCAAGAGATAAAAGTTATATATTATTTAAATGAGAAATAAAGGATGGTAACACTTGCAGGTGAGAACTCTTGGAGGCAGAATTAGAATGGAACTGTCCACTGCCTCTTTGGGGGTAGCTATTGGGAACCAGAGAGTCCAGTTAGTCAAGTAAGACCTGAGAGCTCCAAGCTGGCTTTCATGGCACCGAATGCCTCTGCTCAAGCCAATCACTGGTCCTCCTTTGGTGCTCTAAGTCTGGGGTCTGAGGGACGATGTCTCAGAGGGGTGCAGTGGGAATGGATGGGCTGTGCCATGGAAGACAGAGACCTTACCAGGAGTGGGGACATTTCCCTTACAGCTTGGAACAGACACTCAGACTTTCCTTTTCCAGTGAACTCTGAGGGTGTTAGCTGCAATTTCAGGCATAGTGGTGAGTCCAGATGATCTGGAGGTGAGCCTGGTTGACCTTAAAGGCAGATCCAAGAGATCAATCAGGGAGAGGAATCCAGTGATCTTGAAATTAGTTCCTACTGTGGTCCCGGCTTTGGTTCTGGCCTGAGGACTGAAGGGTGTGTCCCTACTCTTGACCCTTCCTCTTGCCCACAGCAGGGCCATCTGAGCACATGCACACCTCTCTGTCCTGGCTCTGTTCTTCGGCACATCACTGCCAGTGGGTCGGGCAGGCTGAGTGAGCTCCCAGGCAAGTCTGGATTGGTGGCAAAATTTTGTCCATATTTATCTCTGCCAAGAACCTCTGCTTCCCATCATGACCCACTTGTTCTGCAGTGAAGTTCTGCACCAAGAGCAGAGGCTCTTTTGCTTTCATTTTTAGTGTCAGCTCATGGCACATTTCACTCAGGCCAACTGCAGGAGCCATACACACTTTATAAACCTGGCTTTCTTACTCCCACAGAAATAGAGTAATATCGGCATTTGGGGGATGTGAGTGGTTCTCCCGGTTGCCACTCACTGCCGCAAACCCTGCCATTTGTACCCTTGTGGATGCTCCCTCTTACCTTTGGTTTTCTGTGAGCCATGTTCTTCCTCTTTATCATACTTTGAAGCTTTGACACATTATTTTTCTTTTTCTGCCCAGGCCCTTGTCAGTTTTTAAGCATTATCAGACCCTGCCATTGCAGAGCTTGACCTTTCAGAAATATCCCGTCCTTTCCCTGTTGGATGCTGAGACATGCCGTTTAACTCTGAAACCTTAATTTCCCTGTCTGTGAGATGTGGAATGGAATTGGCTTGTTTCTGTCTGAGGGTCTGTTTATAATTTGGACATATATGATCTGCGTTCAGACAAATAGGTGGTGAGATGTAAAGGGCTGTGCTTCAGTGTGCTGTGGTGCTCTTGTTGCTGGCACCCTGTCCTTGGCCTTCATTATCTGCCTGACAGCACTTGCTCCTAACTGATTGCCTTGGCTTCAAACACCAGATCTGCTTCGGTCCATCCCCTGTCGTCTTGTGTCATCCACTGAGATAATCTCCCGAGAGAAAAGCTTGCTTGTCATGGCATCTCTATATTGCCAAAGCCTCTATCTTACTCCACAAGTTCCTTTCACTGGTGCTCCAGATCCCTCCTGTGTGGCGTGGTGATAGAAAGATGCCCTGATTACCTGCACCCCTCTGCTGCTCATGTGTGTGCCAGAACTAATGACTAATGGCTGCCTTTCAAAGGGGTGCATGGGCAATGGGAAGGGCTGTCTCTTCCGTTATTAGATACAAAGCCTATGACTTCTGCCTAATGAGTGGCCTTCTTCCCCTCCCCTGCCCCCTTCATCTCTCTATTCCCTCTGCTCTCCCCTCCCTCACCCCTTCCCTCTGAGTCTCCCCTTTTCATGAAGCCAGCTGCCATATCAGAGAGGCCCACATGGCCAGGAACAGAGGTTGATCACAGCCCCTGAGGAATGAATCTTGCCAACAACCATGGAGAGAGCTTGGCAGCAGATTCTGCCCCAGCTGAGCCTTGAACTGACTGTGGCTCAGCAGATACCTTGTCTGTGGCCTTGGGAGAGATCATGGCTCTGACCTTGACAGTAGCCTGGGAGAGATCCTGGAGCTGGTACTGAGGCTCCAACAAGTCTCGCCTGGATTCCTGACCCACAGAAACTATAGAACAACACATGCATGTTGTTAGATTCTCAGCACAGGGCGGGTTTTCAATGTATAATTGAAAAATAAGATTAAATAAATAACCCCTCCAGATTCCTCTTCCTTTCTTGTGGGGTGGTTTCTTCAGCACCGATGACTAATGTGCCACCCCTCTCCCCCTGTCTTTTGTTGCTCCCCAAGGCCCTTGTTTTCTGTGGAGCACAATTCCACTCTACCATTCTACCAAGTTCTCTTTAGTTTCTGTGGAATTTCTTGTCTTTACTTAAAACTTTTTCTTCTACTGTCTTTGTTTTGGGTGAAGGGACTCCCAGGTAGTGCTCAGGGGCCCTGGGGAGGGGGGCCCTGTGGGTGTGTCAATTAATGGGGCTGGTAGCTCAATGCTCAGGCTATACAGTTTTAGGGAACACCAGAGCCACCCAGGAAGTGTTCAAGGGCCTTCAATACTGCAGTCAGTGATGCTCCGGGCCACCAAGTTGTGTATCTAGGGTCAGCTCCACGCGAGGCTACCTCTCTGGGGTCAGTTCCACATGGCGCTACCTCTCGGGGTCAGCTCTACATGGGGCTACCTCTTGGGGTCAGCTCCCACGCGAGGCTATCTCTCTGGGGTCAGCTCCACATGGGGCTACCTCTCGGGGTCAGCTCCACGTGAGGCTACATCTCTGGGGGTCAGCTCCACTCGAGGCTACCTCTCTGGGGTCAGCTCCACATGGGGCTACCTCTCGGGGTCAGCTCCACACGAGGCTACCTCTCGGGTCAGCTCCACATGGGGCTACCTCTCTGGGGTCAGCTCCACATGGGGATACCTCTCGGGGTCAGCTCCACGTGAGGGCTACATCTCTGGGGTCAGCTCCACTCGAGGCTACCTCTCTTGGGTCAGCTCCACATGGGGGCTACCTATCGGGGGTCAACTCCACGCGAGGCTACCTCGTGCAGGCTCCACTCGAGGGCTACCTCTCGGGGTCAGCTCCACATGGGGCTACCTATCGGGCCAGCCCCCACGGGGGCTACCTCTCGGGCGGCTCCACGTGAGGCTACCTCTCAGGGTCAGCTCCACGTGAGGCTACCTCTCAGAGTCTGCTCCATGCGAGGCTACCTATCGGGGTTAGCTCCAGCTCCACGCGAGGCTACCTCTTGGGGTCAGCTCCACGCGAGGCTACCTCTTGGGGTCAGCTCCCACGCGGCGTTACCTATCGGGGTCAGCTGCATGCGAGGCTACTTCTCAGGGTCAGCCCCATACCAGGCAGCCTTTCTGATTCTTGTCTCTTTACCTAGAAAATTTTTGGTCCTCTTTTTGTATTGAATACTTAGAGGCTTGCATATAGGGTTTCCTTTTCATTGATTAAGATTCTATGATTACAGCACTATTAATGATGGTTTGTTGTGCATATAATTTCAACATCACATCCATCACCAGTATAAACACCTCTCTTCCCCAAGGGCCCCACACCCTTTCTCCAGTCTTTGTGTGACTCAGTTATCCTGTAGTGTTACCTTTGGCCCTTTGTTCCTACCTTCCTGCATGTCTTTAAGTCCCACATATGAGAGAGATTCACTCTGTCTGTCCCTTTCCTTCTGACTGACGTTCATCAGCATGATATTCTCTATTTCCATCTATTTTGTGGCGAATTGCATAAAAGCTGCATAGTATTCCATAGGAAGTTGGTTTGGGGTTGTGTTTCCCCCTTTTTTGTTTTATTGTACGTGGGAGATTTTACCTATCTATCTATCTATCTATCTATCTATCTATCTATCTATCTATCTATCTATCTATCTATCTATCTATCTATCTATCTATCTATCTATCTATCTATCTATCTATCTATCTATCTATCTATCTATCTATCTATCTGTCTATCTGTCTGTCTATTTATTTTGGCAGAGCCTGGCAAGCTACCCGTGTCCGTATTTGATATGCCAAATACCAGTAACAATTATATACCTCATACCCATGACCTGATGGAATGGTTTGAGGCTCTTTATGTTCCTGGAACAAGCAGATGCCCTTGGGCTCTACTAACATGAGACAGGACGTATGGAGATGTTACTGGTGCCCGCTCAAGCAAATCGATGACTGGGAAGACAGTGATACAGTGATACATACATATATACATGTATGTGTATATATGCATATGCATATATACATGTGTATATAACATGTATATACATACACATACATGTATATACACATATACATATACATGTATATATGTATGTATCACTGTATATGTATATACAGATATACACATACATGTATATATGTATATATGTATATATACATATGTATATATATGTATATATGTGTGAGAGACTCACAGACATGGGGCAGAGCTGCTACTGGCTCTCCCTGTGCCCAGCCGCTCACGAGGCACCCGGGAGGGATGGCGGGTTCTAGCCCTGGCTCGCCACCCCAGCAGATACTCGCAACAAGCCAGACTACCACCCAAGTCCATGAGGGCCTCCATTTTTCACATCTGGACTTCCCCCTCGTCAGAACTCCACCCAGCAGACCAGCCTATCACAGCCCGGCTTGTGCAGCTGCTTGCTGTGCGGTTCATCAATAAATGCTGGATTTAGAGATGACTACAAGAATATGCTACCTGCACGGCAGAGCCTGGCAAGCTACCCGTGTCATATTTGATATGCCAAATACCAGTAACAATTCTAGACCTCATTCCCATGACCTGATGGAATGGTTTGAGGCTCTTTATGTTCCTGGAGCAAGCAGGTGCCTTTGGGCTCTACTTGCATGAGACAGGATATATGGAGATGTTACTGGTGCCCACTCGAGCAAATCGATGATGAACGGGAAGACAATGATACAGTGAAGTATATATACATATATATACATATATACATATATACATATATACACATATATACATATACATATCTATATACATATATGGCCTTGGGAAGGGTTATACCGCACGTCTCACAGTTTCTTGATCATTTTCTTCATAGTTGGACATTTGAATTGTTTCCACATTTTGGCTATTGTGCTAAGTGCTATGATGAACATAAGGTGTGCATATCCTCCCAAGTGAATGTTTTGTATTTTGGGGATTGGTGTCAAGAAGTATCACTGGGTTGTATGGGAGTTCTATTCCAGTGTGCGGAGAGATCACCACATTGCTTTCCATAGAAACCAAATCTGATGACATTTCCACCAACAGTGGATTAGGATTTCTTTTTCACCACAGGTATTGGCTGTTTCCAGACCTTTGCACAAGTGCCATTCTCACTAGTGCAAAATGATCTCTTGTTGTTGTTTTGATTGTGTTTCTCTGATTATGAATGATGATGAGCACTTTTTATGACCCATGAGTCATCCATGGGTCTTCTTTGGGAAGTGTTCATTTCCTTGCTCATTTATGGGTGGGGCCATTGGATTTTTGTTGTTGAGTTTTGTATTTTCTAGATTTTGGATATTAGTTCTTATCTAATGTATTGTTTTATATTTTCATTGGATTTTTGTTGTTGAGTTTTGTATTTTCTAGATCTTGGATATTAGTTCTTATCTAATGTATTGTTTTATATTTTCAAATATTTTCTTCCACTTAATACAGCCTAAGTTTATTTTGCTGTACAGTACTTTTGAATTTGATGTTGTTCCATTTGTCTGCTTTTGCATTTGGTTACTTTGCCACAATGGTCATCTTGTTGAAAAACCTCTGCAATTTCTTGGAGAGTAATGCCAGTGATTTATTCAATATATTTTATGGATCCTGGTCTAATCTTGAGGTCTTTAATCCACTTTGAGTTTATCTTTGTAATTGGTGTGTGGTAAGGTTCTAATTTCATTTTCTCACATATAGGTATTCAGTTATTTTAAAAGATTTTAAGGGACTGGAGAGATATTACAGAGTTAAGGTGCTTTCCTGCAGATGGTCCCCTGAGCACAGCCAGAGTGATGCGTGAGTCCAGAGTTAGGAGTCAGTCCTGACTACTACCAGGTGTGGCTCAACACTTCCCTTTCCCCCAATTAAAGAATTTCTAGTGGTATAAAGGGTTTATAGTGGTAGAATCCATTTAGAGACACATTACTAAAAGGTACTTAAGTTTTTTTAAAGGCTTTTTATTTTTATTTATTTATTTGCTTTTTGGGTCACACCCAGCAATGCTCAGGGGTTACTCCTGGCTCTGCACTCAAGAATTACTCCTGGCAGTGCTCGGGAACCATATGGGATGTCAGGGATCGAACTTGGGTTGGCCCCATGCTAGGCAAATGCTCTCCCAGCTGTGCTATTGCTCTGGCCCCAAAGGTACTCAAGTTTTGGGGGAAACTTTAATAATATTTATTTAGAACCTTCTTGGGTCATGCCCTGTGAGTAAGAAGACATCAAGAACCACAGTGCTTGATTCAGAGTATGGAATGTTCTTTCCTAAACATGCAATCCTTGGGATTATTCACTGTTTATTTTTCAGAGCTCCTCTATTATGTGCCACTTCTTCAAGGCTTCTCTGACTTCAAATTAGAGCAGGTTCACTTGTTATCTGCAGTTATTGGAAACATGCCCCCCATTGTAGTTAAATAGTTAATCACGTGAGTGCTGGGTTGCTGTTCATTGCCCCTGTGAGACTGTGAGCTCCAGGAGACCAGGGGCCTCTCTCTGTCCTTATTCATCCTGGAATGCTCGTGATTGCTCCAGTGTATTTATTGCCTCTAATCAGAGGTCCAGGAGGCCTGCTGAATCAGCACAGATCTTATTTATTCTGCAGTCTCTGGACCTTGGATGAGCAAGCTGTAGACTGTGCAGTTCAGCGTGCTGGCAGGAATATGATAGAGGTCTTGGGATGGATGGTGGTGGTGGTGAGGTGGGGGATGGGGTTCAATGGGAGGATGGTGGAAGGGAGGTGGGGAATACACTACACAAGAACAGGTCATTGTAAGTAAGCAGGAAGTTGAATGGCAACTAGTTTGCCAGGTAGAGGCATGGTGAACTTGGAGACAGAGAAGACTTTCCTATCGGAAATGAAGGTAAAAAGGATCATGGTGGGCCAGATTAGAACTTCTCAAAGGAGTGTAGAGTTGAATCCTAGTGCAGCTTCAGGAGGCACAGGTTTCCCAATTTACAGATCTTTGTCTTTTCACTCCAGTGTAAATAAGAGTCACATAGAAAACAATTGTGTGATCATATTCTCATGATCAAACGTGGCCTCTCTCTTCCCTCCCCTCCTCTACCCTTCCCTCCTCTTCCCTTCTCTGTCCTCTCCTTCCTTCCCCTTCTCTCTTCTACCTTTCCCTTCCCATCCCTCCCTTTTCCTTCCCTCTACACTCTGCCCTGCCCCCCCCGCCCCCTCCCCATTCCTTCCCTCCTCCTTTTCTCCCCTCCCCTTTCCTACCTCCCTTGCCTTTTTCCTTCCCTTGCTCTCTGTTCAGGGATCACTCCTAGTGGTACCAGGCATCAAACCCAGGTTTGCTGAATGTGAAGTATTCTGTGCTATTCTCCAGCCCCATGCATTCTTTCTATATGAGCTTTGCCATGTGAAAGTTTGGGAGACACTGGACCAGCTCCCTACAGGGCATGTGTGGTGGGATTTGGCAAAGATGAGGCAAATGGTTGTGACTCATAATAAAGGGCTTCCAGTCTCTGGTAAGAAGTATGGATTTTCTGTGTAGAAAGTGGTCTGGCATTGGGAATTGAACCATCTGTCTCCAGGCCTTCCCTAATCCTATAATGACTATTAATAGATTTTGTGTGTGTTTTTATGGCTTCCTGATTAATGAGGCCCAAATGAATAAGTTTTCCCTTATACTTTTAAGAGACATGCATATGATGGAATGTTCTGTCTTTATTTTTGTGTGTCACACTGTTGCCTTGGATCAGTTGTGATTGCATTGCTGGCAGTTTATTACAGCTAGTAAAATGCTGATGTGTTCAGAGGACCTGTTAATTTGCTTGAGTCATGTTAGACTTACATAAAAATTGGGAGGTAAATACAAAGATCTCTAAAATCATACTCTTCTCTCCCCATTTATCAACATGCCACCCTTTTGTTAGTTTGCTTGTTTTTGGGCCACACCTGGTGATGCTCAGAGGTTATTCCTAGCTTTGTACTCAAGGATCACTCCTGGAAAGCTTGTGAAACCATATGTGATACTAGGATCTCACCGGCAATGGTAGATTCAGTGCCAAGGATGAATCTGTATTGTATAGCATACTCTCCCACAGTCATAATTTATTTTAGGGTTCTCCATTGGTTGTGTGCTTTCTATGGGTTTACACCAATGTACTGTTACATCCTGAAAAATATTTTCATTGCCCTGAAAGTCCTCTCTCTGGATAGTGAAGAACTATGATGAGGTGAAATGATCAGAGGTTGCCAGGGAGAGCACAGGGAAATGAAGAGCAGAGCAGAGAGGACTTTTAGGGCAATGAAAATATTTTTCAGGATGTAGTAGTACATTGGTGCAGGCTCATAGAATGAACACCACCAATGGAGAACCCTAAAATAAATTATAAACAAACACTATGTCATTCAGTGCATGGTCTTCTCACATTGGCCTTTTTCATCTAGTCACATGAATTCAGGTTTCCTCCATGTCTTCTCATGACTTGATAGTTTTGTTTTGGTGTGTGTGGAATAATTAATAGTTTATTATCTGGTCCTATATCAAGGTCCTCTTGACTGTTTTACAGCATTGGCAGTCATGGCTAAAGCATCATGCCATACCACTCCTGGGAATCTACTCTGGGAGGCCAAAAATAAACAGCGGAAACACCATCCCTACTTTTATGTTCATAGCAGCATTATTCACAATAGCCAGAATGTGGAAACAACCAGAGTGCCCAAGAATCGATGACTGGATAAAGAAACTTTGGTACATATACACAATGGAATACTAAGCAGCTGTTAGGAAAAATGAGGTTATGAAATTTGCCTATAAATGGATGGACATGGAGAAGATCATGTTGAGTGAAATTAGCCAGAAGGAAAGAGAGAGATATAGAATGACTGCATTTATTTGCATGACATAAATCTGGGGAGCTCAATATGTATATATTTTGGTACCAATGTCCAAGGTCAAGTGAAACATGTATCAGGAGGTTTTGTCAAAGGTGGAAATGATCACAAATGTGTGGGAGCCAGAGGCTAGGTAAGACAGAAAAAAGGAAGAGTGTGCTAACAATTGTCGAAAGTACTAATACCAACCTAGAACTGAGCACTAAATAGAGGCAAAAAGATACACATGACAACCCTTTAATGTATGTTCTGTAATCCATAGTCTGGAAGGGAAGGAAAAGAGAAAGAGATAGAGAGAAAGGGAAAGAAATAAAGAACCTGCCATGGAGGTGGGCTGTGGGAGGAGGGAGGGAACCGGGGACATTGGTGGTGGGAGATGGGCACTGGTGGAGGGATGGGTGCTGGAACACTGTATGACCAATACCCAATATGAACATCTTTGTAATTGTATATCTCACGGTGGTATAATAAAATACTTATTAAAAAATAAATTGTTTTGGATTTTAGTTGTTGAATTTTGTGAATGCTTTGCATTATCTTGGATATTAGCCCCTCTCTGACATAATGTGCAAATATTTTCTCTCACTCCATACAGGATATTTCCGTATTAGTCCGATCCAAGATTATTTTTCAATGTAAATAAATTTAAGTGTGCTGTAAAAAAAAACAAACCACAAAATATGTCCTTGGGTGTGCCAGCTTGGGAACTTGGTCTATCAGGCAGAAAACAAAACAAAACAAAACAAAACAAAACAAAACAAAACAAAACAAAACAAAACAAAACAAAACAAAACAAAACAGATAGTTTGATAGCAACTGCTGTAAAGTGACCATATCTTTTAAAATATCAAAACTTGTTCCTTCTCGGCCATCTTTAGGAAGCTGGCATTTAAGACCTGGCTGTGCTAAAAAGCACTAAAGTGTTTATCAACTGGGTGCGTGCTTGCCCTCTCCAAGGGACATGTGGCAATGTTTGGAGACATTTTTAGCTGTGACAACCAAGATGGTGGTGGTAACGTTATCTTTGAGGAGAGTTAGTAGATGCCAGGATGTTGCTAAATACACATGCCGCCGTGCCTTGGACAGCCCTCATAATGAAGCACTGTCTGACTCCAAATGCCAACGTGCTGTTGTAGAGAAATCCTGTTGGAATTGATCTTCTGTGTCTCCATGTTCAGGGTGACAGTGATAAAATGCTTGTCTGGAGTTTAAGTAGACTTTAGTTCATCCTTTTCTTAGAAAACTTTCAAGGGATCTTTCTAAAAGGCTTTGGTTCTTAATACCTTTGCCACTCTGCTTAGTATGATGAAGTGAATTTGAATGTAGACTCAAGCCAGTCTTACCAAAGTCATTTGAAGATGAAAAAGGGGCTCCCATATTTCATTTGGTCCAACTTTATGGAACAGATGTCCTCAGTGTCCATTGCAGTCCCTGGGGATGCCTAATAAATCTAGTTATCACAAATGATAACCATTGATAAATATTGAGAGTTTGACATTAAAATTCAAATAGGAATGCTTATGTATATTGATATGACATTTCCCCCAATCCACTTGTATTCCATTTTTAAAAGGCCCTGGATATTAGTTATTATTCTTGCATGATGAATTGTTTTCAAACTTTTTATTTGGATTATTGAACCAGGACTGCAGAGACCTCAGCCAAGCCTGACCACGGATGAGCCCCCAGGTTGGCTGTCATTTGTAGAACTAGGCCCTATTTACTTCTGTTGTACATTGTTCCTCACTTTGGTCATATTCAGTATACATGGATCAATATTGTCCTTTCTATTTGGGGTTAAAAGAGAAAGCAGTTATTGCTCTATTCTGGGAGTAAATCAAATTTTCACCTGCAACCCTAATATGCCCTTTCTATTACTTGGATCACTGCCTAGCTCCTTTTCTGATGTCACTGTAAGAATTGAATATTAACACTTGATTTTGATTCTTCTCATTCTAGCTAATAATTGTGGGAAATATTTTCTATCTGCCCATCACCTTTTTTAAATGGTATCACTTGTATCACTTGTCTTCCCGTTGTTTATTGATTTGTGAGAGGGCACCAGTAACATCTCTGTAGGTCCTGTCATAAGCAAGTGTAGCCCAAGGACACCTGCTCACTCCAGGAGCACAAAGAGCCTCAAACCATTCCTCTAGGTCATGGGAATGAGGTCTATAATTGTTACTGGTTTTTGGCATATCAAATACAACACAGGTAGCTTGCCAGGCTCTGCCATGTAGGTGGTACACTCTCAGTAGTAGGCTCTCATCTCGAGCTTTACTGATGAACTCAACAGAGATCAGCTTTTTTCCTAGTTGGAGCTCTGAGGAGCTGTGGAGTCCGCATGTTGAGAACAACCGACCTCATGGTGTGGGGGGTTCCCCTGGCTTCTTGCTAGGCTCACTGGGATGACGAGCCACAGCTAGAATCTGCCTAGATCTGTATACAGTGTATAAATGTGAAAGATCCTGGGAAGGACCTGGTCCTAACTTCCAGCATTATCTAAGACTGTCGTGTGGCCGCAGAGGGTGTGCGCTGGCACAGCTATGGGTCTGGAGTGTCTCTCTTCTGGGGTTGCTGGGTGTGGTGGTTGGGAGCTCGAAGCCACGCCTTCCAACATGGAGGTGGAGGAATGGGAGGAGGAGCTTCCTCCTGATTAATTTACTATAATAAAATTGAAAAGTACAAAATATTTACTAACAATATTTTAATGGTATTTAAGGTATTTGATATCATTGTATTCAGTGGAATTGATTAACAAAGGTCTTTGGCCATCTGTTGTTGGGGCTTCAGAGAGGCACCCTTATTGCTACTTGGGCTTCACTGCAAAGAAAAGAGAGAGAAAACTGAAATTTCAGGATGCAGATGTTGTTGGAAAATAGATGTTGTGGCTTCCATTATTTTCAGCGATGCTAATTAAGGAAGTTCGTGAAAACACGAGTGATGAAGCCTCCAATCCTTGAAAACAGGGACTGCTTTTCTCATTGCCCAGCTACTTCATAACAAAAGAAACTTCCAGTCCATCTCAGCGATGTGTAGCCTCAGGCTGGGCTGGTTGCAGGCTGCAGGTTTTTTGCAGGTCAGCTATGCGTGGCTTTCTTTTGCTGTACCCATGGCATGCTCATAGCTAAGACCTGCTCTTTCTCTGTTGATGGCAGAGGGACAAGATGCAGATCCCATTGGCTGACATAAGTGATGTGACTAAGCTCAGCATTAGTGGGTGTCCTGGTTACTATTGCTATGGAAAACAATTTCCCCCAAACCCAGTGGCTGAAGTCAGTAACAATCACTTGATTGCCTCTCAGGCTTTCTGTGCGTCCAGAACACAGGAAGGGCTCCGCTGAGTGGTCCTGCTCAGGGTTTCTCGTGCAGTTGTGAGCAGTTGATGGCTTGGCAGGAGACTGACCAGACAGCCTTGGCTTCTCTGCAGGGGCCATTTTGGGCTTTTGTTTCATTTGATGCTTGTTGGGTTGTTGGACTGTGAATTGGGCATGTTAGAGCTCCAGCCTGGTTGTTCTGAAGAACTGAGTGAAGTCTGTGCTGCTCTTTAGTCTCAGCCCGGAGTGTCACATATGGTCCCTTCAGCCATTCTCTTTTGGCCTAATGTCACCAAAACTTGCCTACTTTCAAAAGGAGAGACACACTCCCTGAATATTAATGAAAAGGGATGCTAAGGTGGTTTTTTCAGGTGTGTATGGGGAAGGAGAGAGCACAGTAGCCATTTTTGGGAAACACAAGGAAATTCAGTGGGACAAGAAGGTTCTGTTGCCTGTGACAGGGGCCAGGAGCAGAGGTGGTGCACACAAACACTAACTGTCATCCACCTTTAAGCTCTTAGTGTGGGGCTGTGAACAGCAGTGAGCACACAGCGCTGTCCCCTGGATGCCTGTGTTCGTTTGAGTACTTAGCACCCTGGGCTGGGGCTGGGGAGTAGGTAGAAGGCATTTTCTATTGCTTGAGGAAAAGCCCTGCTGGAGTGAAGGGGAGGAGCCAGGCGGAAGTGTGGTTTGGGAAGAATCTGACTTTCCCTCTGCCAAGGACTCAAAGTGCCCCCTCCAGATCGAAGCGTTGGTACCTCCTCCTAAGGTGGCATTAGGACGGTCTTGGGAAGCCAGCAGGCATCAGGGTGGCACTCATGAATGGGACAGTGGCCCTTGTAAGAGAGGCCCCCACCCCAAGGTGGCCCATCCTTACCCAGCCTGTGAGGACACAGGAACACAGTGTGTGGTGACCTGGAGGAAAGCCCACCTCAGCCACACTGCTCCCTGCTCGGAGGCCCGACACTGCCTCAGGTAGCCCTGTCATTTATGGGCTGTGCCCTTCGTGCCGCCTTAATCCTTGTGGAAACTAGCCAGGCCCGGTGTGGAGAGCCACTCCTCTGATCTGCCTGCCCACACCCCCAGGGAACAGCAGGTGTGGTCTCCCACAGCGGTCAGTTGCAGGCACCAGTGGGGACAAGGGAGAGGCAGTTCCCGATCAGCTCAGAGGAATCCTCCAAAAAAGGGGTGCAGGTATGAGCCCTAAGGCACCCACATCCGCAGCAGGCAGTGGGGCACCCTTGCCCGGGCAGCAATGCGCCAGGTCACTTGCTCAAGCTTTCGTATCTTTAGTGTTCTGTCCTCGTTTCAGCATCTTCATTCTTTCTCCAGGCTTCTCACTGGTTATTTGGGGGTAACTGGAACTAACAATAGTCCTCATGGTTGCATTGGCCCCAAGGCCATGACTGATACTCATTATCTCCCTGGTCTTTTGCCCTTTCTAATACCTTGGCTGATCAAGGAGGCTGGTCTAGGGAGTGGCCCCAGAGCTCTGAGCCCCTGGCTCCTGAGCTTTGCCAGGCTCTGGTGCTGGTGCTTTAAAACTGGGCATCCAAGTACCAAGACACTCTCCAGTGCTGTCCCACGTCCCTGGGGATCCTTTCCAGGCCTGGATGCAGCATTAGCACTATTTTATCAGGATGATCAACCCCGTTGCTGTGAGTCAGCACCATTTCTCTGCCTGTTGAAGGGATGAGGAGCCTAGATTATGGTACAGGTGGGCAGAAGCACTGGCTTTATTTTTGAGCCAAGGCCCCACCCAAGATAGAATCAGCTCTGGGCCCACAGGGCTAATGTAAATACTAAGAATGTACACATTAGGAGCAAAAGCTCTCTAGTCACCTTGGAAGTGGAAGTGTATGAGCCTCCTTACTCCCCACCCTTGCTTCCTACACTATTCCATTTTTTTTTTGAGGGGGTGGAGGGGAACCCAGACACATAACATGGTTCCTAATTTATGTGGCTTAAGAGATAGTACCCGCAGCGGCAGAGCCTGGCAAACTACCTGTGTCATATTTGATATGCCAAAATCCAGTAACAATTATAGACCTCACTCCCATGACCTGAAGGAATGGTTTGAGGCTCTTTGTGTTCCTGTGGTGAGCAGATGCCCTTGGGATACACTAGCACGTGACAGGACGTATAGAGATGTTACTGGTGCCCACTCAAGCAAATCGATGAACAATGGGAAGACAAGTGAAATAAATGAAGAGATAGTACAAGGGTGCTTGCCATGAATACAACTGACCCATTTCAATTCCTAGCGCTGAAAATGAGAACTCCTAGGAATGATCCCTGAACAAAAAGCCAGGAGTAATCCTTGAGCTCTGCCTGGTGTGCCCATGTGCACCTTCTTTGCTGAAAAGCATGTTTATCTTTTGTGGTCTGGATTTAATTTATGTGGAATTTGAGTTACAGTGTTAGCAGTTGTTGGGTCCTTTGTGAATGTCTAGGATGGCGCTGACAGCTGGGTTTTTCGATGCAGAAAAGTAAATCCATACCTGGATTATTTATCAGTCTTAATCAGGCTGAAATATGAATCTTTTCAGGTTGAAATCAACTCATTCTCTGCTAGGCGGTTCTCCTCTACTACTAATCTGGACCTGGAGTTGGCCTTGGTAGCCAGAGTTCCCTGGTGGCCAGTGGGCCTTGATAGCAGTGACCGTGGTGGTGGTGAATCTAGAGAAGCTTTGGAGAGTTGGGGCCTTGGTGCTGAGTTCATTTTATCTTTGCCCTGTAACATCATGGCAGCCCTTCCAACAACCCGCTGCGATGCGTTCTCAGTCTGGGCTCCACTCACGACAGGCAGCCATCTGTGCCCCTAAACCACAAATAAGCAATGTCCATCCTGGAGTGGATGATTCTTTTCCAGGGTCTCAGAGCCCATAAGTGGTGGTTTGGGAGTGTCCAGGTGCTATTTTTGCCACATGCGCTGTTGCCTCTGAGACCTATTTTCGGGATCTCTGTGAATGCAAGAAGATCCCACCTGTGGCTGACGGCATGTGGGCGTTGGCTCGCCCATGAGATGCCATGTGTGGATCGGCTTTAACTTTCCAAAATAGGCTCTGACTCAGGTAACTCTTCCATCCAAGGACTGGAGCTGGGCTGGGTCCTGCCTGACTCAGGATGATTCAGACGGAAGAGCTGGCTTCCTCCAGGGAGGTTTTTTTTTTTTAAATGGCATTATGGTTGTGACCGTTTAGGCTTTCATCTTGTCCCTTAGCTAAGGATTAAATGGGATCAGGAACAGGCCTTTCGGAAATCCTTCTCCCCCCATGAGTTCCGAGTTTTATTTTTATCACGGGACCAGCCTAGGCAGTAGAGTTCACTGAATCATGAACTTTCCCTTGTTTTGTCTTTCTCGTCCAGCTTATATGCATTGGTAGTAAGTATGGGATTGGCTGGGCCAGTAGGGCCTGCTCGGCTCAGAAAAGTGAATTCACTTGCTCAGGTTATTTAGGTGGGAGTCAGACGTGTCCCCACAAGGTTTGTCTCTGGAGCTCACACTCAGTTAAAGTGTGAGCTTTAACTGACTCAGTCCCACTGTGTTAAAGTAGGGCATGTAAAATCTGTGTTATATGTATTGAAAACCATGGAAAAATGGACTCAGATTTGCTTTATCAGTGTTTAGGGAACAGGGTTTGAATCAGGATTACTATAGAAGCAATTTTGAATTTTGTTCCACTTCAATTGAACTTTAATTTATCTATATAAAGATTATTTTGATGGAACTTTGTTTTCTTGGGAACAAGACACTTTTTCTAACTTTAGTTTGTGGTGGCTTATAGATTAGTAGGGGGAAACAGAAAGTAGAATACAGAATTCTTTCGTGCTATTATAACTAATTTCATATAGTCATTTTTCTTTTAAATGGATGGGTGTATACATTTGCATATTTTTGTGTCGTAAACATAAAATTTTGACTAAAAGATAAGTTTAGGCCCCAACCCTTATCAGGTCTTTTAGCACCCAAGTGATTAACTTTATTTATTTATTTTTTAATCAAGCCAGAGCATAGAGTGAGAAATTGGGAGAGTGTCTGGAACAGCCCAAAAGCAGAATCCCTTCCAGTAAACTTTTCTTCATAGTTCATCTTCTATCTTTCATAAGTTGTCTCTAGAGCTAAAACCAGTACAAACTTGTATCCAAACAACAGTTAAAATGAATTTCACAGGCTGGAGATGTGGTTCAGTGGAGCATATGTCTTGCATGTGTGAGGTCCTGGGCCATTCCCCAGAATTGTTAAATAAAAAATTTGAACTCTACTCCTCACCATTGGCCCACATCTCTGTTTCCATCAGCAGAAGTAATGTTCGTGTTGCTCAGGCCACTCCACATTGCCAAAGCAATTATTTCTGTATTCTGGGAGGAGAGGCAGGATGGCCTCGGCCTTGTTGGAATACCAAGCACACTGTGTGGGAACCATTCCTCCTGTGTAGGTCACTCGCTTTTCACTATGCCCCGTTCTCAGGATCAGTAGCACAGCTGACCTGGGGTGGCTGCAGTTCACGTGATCTCCAGGGCAGAAGGCTCTTTCTGTTGCTGTCATTTCACAGAGAATCCCAAGTTGGGGAGTATTAGATTTAGGACCAGCCTGCACTGCATTTCTCTTACGAACTTGCCCTGCTCCCTCACAGACTGTGTAATTTGGTTTTTGGGGCTACACATGACTGTGCTCAGGATCACTCCAGGTAGATCTTGGGGACCCATGATGGGTGTTGGGATCAAACCCAAGTTGGCCACATGCACAGCAAGTGCCCTCCCTGCTGTAGTCTTGCTCTGGCTCTAATTTATGATCCTTACGAACACAGAGGGACAGTTAACTGTAGTGAGTTTGCGGGCTTCTGTGACCTGCAGCAGCGCGGCCCTGCCCAAAGGCCGTGTCACTGGTCCCTCTCCACAGCACACCTCTACAGATGCAAAATGTTTCCAGGTTTGGGCTCGGGAAAACCTAGTATGATGCTGCCTTTGCTTGTCACCTGCTGCTAATGATTATGATTTCCCATAGGGCACTTTTCTGTGCCAGGGAAGAGACTGACATTAGAACCTCATGGTTGGTATGGAAGGGGGAAGAGCCCTGCTGGGTGAATTTGTTCTTTGCATGGGAAGTGGCTCATGGTTGCCAGTCTCAGGTGCCTGGAGAGGAAGAGGAAAAATCCCAGGTTCCTCTCTGTCTCTGAGCTGTAGACAGGTCCCAAATTTTACATCATTGGTGGGAAATGTGCACTGATAAAGGTTCAGGTGTTGGAACATTGCATGACTGAAACCCAGTCAGAAACAACTTTGAATATCACAGTGATTCAATATAAAAAATTCAAAATAAAAGGGTGCCAGAATTTTCTTTTCATTTCCAGGTTGTCAGCAGAAATTATTTAAGTGCCAGAGGCCCTTTTTTCACCCTCCGCACCCGACTCACTCCTCTAGGCTCCCCATCTCCCACAAGGGTTCCATTCCTCTGTCCACTCTGAGATTTAATTCAGTATTTACTCAGTGGGCCTCCTTGTGGGTGAACTTGTCCTGGTAAGTCATCAAGCTAAAATCCAACATTTATTGTGTCTTAATTTTATTTTATTTAAAAAAAAGATAAATATAAGGAAATCCTCAATGCTTTATTTATTTGGTTTTTGAGCCACACTTGACTGTACTTGGGGGACCAGATGTGTGCCGGGTTTGAACCTGGCTCAGCTGCACGCTAGGTGAGCACCTTACGGCATCGTCTCCCCACCTCTACTCCCTCATGTTCACTGTTAGAGAGGGTAGGATAAAAGGGCAGAAGGGAGATTCCCCTGGGAGGGATGTGGGGTGCTTCACTGTGGCTAAATGGAGGTCAATCTCTGGGCCTTCCTTGGCTCATCTTTCGGGGGTCGTCTTGCTTGTGCACTGAGATCCTTGGTTCTGCTTGGTTTAATGAGCTTCTGCTGTTGTTAGAGACCAGCTTTCAATTCGGGTGGAAGTGTCTTCTTCCTGCTGAACTGTGCCTTCTGAGTGGTCTCCAAACAACAGAGCTACTAATTAAAGGGGGATTCTGATCTTCACCTGCATCTCTGAAAGAGCAGAGCAGAGCCAGTTTGTAACCCACAGACACTTCTCAATGTTCCCTTGCCTTTACCTCCAGCCTGCCTGTCCCTCTCCGTTCTCTCCCCACCCCAGCACACCAGGCTAATCCTTTCCTTCCTCACCCGCTCCCCAGGGTAAGTTATTTTACTTTCTTGGGCATCATACAGCCTCTGAGAAGTGGGGTCTGTGCTAGTCCCGGGACTGGACAGTATGTTGTAAGGATAAATGGAAATAAAATATGTGAATCCCAGCTTGACAGTGGCTGAACACCGTCGAGGCACCTAAGCACTATTGATCATTAGATTTTTAATTCAGCATCCTTAGCCCTGGTTTTGCTTTTCTTTCTCAGAGAAGAAAATCAGGAAGCTGAGAAATGGTTTCTAAATCATAGAAATGGTAGCGGTCACTCACCAAGCAAGGCCACCTCCATTGCTCTCCCTGAACTTTGGGGCCACGTCTGTACAGCCCTTACCACAGCCCAGCAGGGAGCTGCTATTATTATCTCCTTGCACAAAAAGCCTCACTCAGAGAGATGAGGCCACTTTCTATAGGCCCAGTCTGAAGAGCTGGAGCTGAGTCAGGCCTGCCTGACCCCCTGGTTTCATGGTTTTATCCAAGGCCCCAATCCAGAGGTTGCTGCAACCCCCAGGAAGGCCTGTGTTCTGGTGGCTTTTGACTCTTTGGGGCCGTGATCCCATGCTCAAAGACACAGGGCTTCTGAGCATGCGGGTGAACAGCTGTATGTGAACAGCTGAGGAGAGAGAGCAGCTGTAGGTGGACCCAGCAAACAGGCTGGGTGGAGCAGGGCTGGCACACAGTCAGGACTGGCTTGAGACCGAGAGAAAGGTTCTCTTCTTGAAAGGTTGGCCCTTATTTCTTCATAATCAGTTCAGAATTTATGTAGCCACCATAATCAGCAAAACAAAAACTTTCTTATATTAATGTGCACTGGAAACCCCAAACTAATCAGCGTTGGGGGATTTATCACAGACTCTAGGAGAGACACAGAAGCCAGTGTATCTGGAATCAGAGTGAACACAGGTTTCTGCCAAATCCCTCTGCAGTGAGGATACATTTTTTAAGATTTATATTTATTTTATTAAGCATCATGACTTATACAATTATTCATAGTTGAGTTCTAGTCATACAGTGTTCCAGCACCTTGCCTTAGGAAGTGCTGGGTTTTGTTTTCTGACTGCTTACTGAAAGTTCACTTTTAAAAAAAAAATATTTAAAAAAATTTCAAGTATATATGAACACAAGGAAAGAAACAGAGCTGAGGCCTAGTTAATAGTAGTGTGACACAGGATCATTTTGATGATTACATTATTTTAAACAACAAACTACACTGAAAAATTAATGGTGTTAAAATTATTGGTCATATTATTAAGACAGACATGGGGCAGAGCTGCTACTGGCTCTCCCTGTGCCCAGCTGCTCATGAGGTGCCTGGGGCGATGGCAGATTCTAGCCCTGGCCCGCCACCCCAGCAGAGCCTCACAACAAGCCAGACGACCCCCACTCCATGAGGACCTCCATTTTCCACATCCGGACTTCCCCCTCGTCAGACCAGCCTATCACAGCCCGGCTCGGCGTGGCCGCAAGAGGCTGCACGGTTCATCAATAAATGCTGGATTTTGAGATGAATACAAAAAGTATGCTACCCGCACGGCAGAGCCTGGCAAGCTCCCTGTGTCGTATTTGATATGCCAAATACCAGTAACAGTTATAAACCTCATTCCCATGACCTGATGGAATGGTTTGAGGCTCTTTTTGTTCCTGGATCAAGAAGGTGCCCTTGGGCTCTACTTGCATGAGACAGGTCATATGGAGATGTTACTGGTGCCTGCTCGAGCAAATTGATGATGAACGGGAAGACAGTGATACAGTGATACAGTGATTATTAAGAAAGACAATATATAAATTGAAAATATGATTGCTTGAAATTTGAAAATGGAAGTGTACACATTTGGACAGTCAGAGCGGAACATGATCGATGGGAGGGCAGAGAAGGTCCGACCCACATGAGACTGCTCAGGGATGAGGATGGGACGTTCTTTTCTGATCCTTCTGGTATGGCCCACCTGAGGAGCTCTTTCTACTGTCGCTGTTCCATGTCTTTCCACCACTTGGTCCCATTTCCTGAGATGTTGTGTGATTTCCATTAGATGCTGATTATTAGGCTGGAAAAAAACTCTGCTGTCTCTTGGTACCTTTCTTTTAGAGAGGATTTAACTTTCAGGAATGCATTAGAATCTTTCCTCTTTTCTTCCCACAGAATTCAAGTATGGTTAGAAGCTGACTGGCCAGCAAAGTATCCCTCAATTTCCAATCAGATATGTTGCATATTTAAATAAAAATAAATGTTTTTTGCTTAAGAAAACTTAATTTTTTCCTGAGAGCTAGGGAGATAACACAGGCCTCAGGGTCTCATGTTTTATATGCATGAGACCCAGGATCGACCTCTCGCCTTGGAGGCCCCCCCATGACAACACGGGGGTGTGACTCTAGGGCCTCTCGGCATCCACAGTGACCCTTGTGGTCTCTGGCACCATAGGGTCCAAGCAATGCTGCATCTTCAGGCCTGAGCATTGAACTGTCCAGCCCAGTCGGCCAAGTATAGCTGGGAGTGTTCTCTAGACTCTCAAAATACTGCTCGGGAGAACCCCAAAAGAAAAAAAAATACTTTCGTGAACCAGTAAGACCCTTTGCTATACCGACAACTGAGTTGTAGAATTTTAATTTTTTTAAATTATCAAACTTTTGAGATGAAGAAGCTTTTTAGTTTCATGTAGTCCCATATATTTATCTTAGCTTCCGATTGCTTTGTTAGTGGTGTTTCATCTTTGAAGATGCCTTTAACTTCAATGTCGTGGAGAGAGTTTTTAATATTTTCTTAGATGTACTTTTATGGATTCAGGTCTGATATTGAGATCTTTAATCCATTTTGATCTGACTTTTATTCAAGGTGTTAGAGGTCCAAATTCATTTCTTATATGCAGCTGCCAGTTTTCCCAGCACCACTTGTTGTAGAGGCTTTCCTTGCTCCATTTCACACTTTTTTTCTCCTTTATCAAAGATTACATAATCATGTATTTGAGGATGTGTGTCAGGATACTCAATTCTATTCTAAGATACAAAGACAGTCCACAGAGTGGGAAAGAATATTCACCCAATACTCATCTGATAAAGGGTTATTTTTCATGATATATCAGGCACTGGTAGAACTTTACAAGAAGAAAACAGCCAACCTCATCAAAAATGGGGAGAAGAAATTAACAGAAACTTCCAAAAAGAAGAAATTTGAATGGCTAAAAGGCATATGAAAAAATGCTCATATCACTAATCATCAGAGATGCAAATCAAAACAGCAATGTGATTTCATCTCACACCACAGAGACTGGCACATATCCAAAAGAGCAAGAACAACCAGTACTGGTGTGAATGTGGGGAGAAAGGGACTCTCATCCACTGTGGTGGGAATGTCGACTGTTACAGCCTTTATGGAAACAATATGGACATTCCTCCTAAAACTAAAAAGTTGAGCTCCCATTTGACCCAGCCATACCACTCCTGGGAATATACCCTGGGAGGCCAAAACACACAGCTGAAACGCCATCTACACATCTGTATTCATTTGTATCACTGTATCACTGTCTTCCCGTTCCTATTCACAATCACCAGAATTTGGAAACAACCAGAGTGCCTGAGAACAAACTACTGGATTAAGAAACTGTGGTACATCTACACAATGGAATACTATGCAACTTTTAGGAAAAATGAAGTAATGAAATTTGCCTATAAGTGGATGGTCATGGAGATTATCATGCTGAGTAAAATTAGCCAGAAGGAAAAGAATAGATATAGAATGACTGCATTTATTTGTGGGATATAAAAAATAGCATGATATCAATATCCAAGGCCAGGTGAAACATGAATAGGAAGTCTTGTCAGTGGTTGAATCTACTACAAGTGTGTGGGAGTCAGAGGTTAGGTAAGACAGAGAAGTGAACAGTGTACTAATAATTGTTGGAAATGATAATACCAGAACTGAGCATTAAACATAGGCAAAGGGATATACATGATAACCTCTAAATGTATGTATTGCAAGACACAATGTATAAGGGAAGGAAGAGAGAAAGAGATATACAGAGAGATACAGAGAGAGAGAGAGACAAACAGACAGGCAGGCAGGCAGGCAGGGAGGCAGAAGACAGACAGAGAAAAGGCAAGGTGCCTGCCATAGAGGCAAGCTGAGGGAGGAGGGAGGTAATCACGGGACGTTGGTGGTGGGAAGTGGGCACCGGTGGAGGGATGGGTGCTGGAACACTGTGACTGAAACTCATACATGAACAGCTTTGTAATTGTATATCTCACGGTGGCATAATAAACAAATGAATAAAAGAAACAAATTTATCAAACTTTCTCTTTTAGAGTAGTTTTAAATATTTTGAAAATGTAAATGTTCCCTTCCCCTTCACCTGTTATGACCACCTTATATTAGGGTGGTCAAGTGCAGAATCTGACCTTGGGAAGGCAATTCTTCCTAACTGGCTTCTCTTGCTGACAGTCACTCATAGTATCCCAAAGTCCTGTGGGAATGGGGGCTGAGATAGAGTGTTCTACTCAGAAGCATAAAAGCAGATATTACGGATAACTGCCAATGTAAAGCTTGGGTTAGGAGCAACCCTGAGAATCTGAGAAGCCCTTTTTAAATCGGCTGCATGTACTCCTGGTTTTACAAAGCCCAGCAGGCAAAGTGCTCCCAGGGCAGAGCGTTGCTGTTGAAAGTACACTTAGGGAAAGCATGTGGTACCTTGTTTTAAGCAAAACTCAACTCGATATCCCAGGAAATCCTGAATGGTCCCCGGGAAGTGTGACACACTTAAAATGGTGCTCAAGTGATAAAAGATATGAAAAAGGTCAGCACAGGAATGTACTGTTGTGGATTGGTGTCTTTGTTCTCTAGTGAGGCATATGTGACATTAGCTTTGCCATCAAACCGTTGAAAAACGTGCAGTCCTGTGCATTAAGGATGTTTGTCTTCATGCAGCCAAGGCCACCGTCTTGCTCCACAGCCTTCCCCTTCTTGTTGCATTTAAGCATGCACCCGTTATCGTCTCTGCCCGATTTCCAATCCTGAGTCACCCTCTTTCCTGTCTCCATGTATCTGACTGTTCTAGCAATCTCATACATAGAGAACCAGACAGTATTTGTGCTCTTTTAGCGTCTTCAGGGTTCAGCTGTGCTGTGACTGGTGTTATTTTCCTTTGAAAGGAACAATCCACTGCATCATGGTCCCAACTTTTATTTATCTTTTTTTTTTGTAATGCACTTGGATGGCTTCCATTGTCACCTTTGTTTTGGAACTAGAAAATTGGCCTTTAGCTGGATATTTTATGTATTATCTAGAGCTCTGGCTTCCTTGAATTATTCAAAGCAAATACAAAGCCTTCAGCCAGTAACCGTCAGATGCCACACTTGGCAGCAGTGTATGTTAGGGTGAGCTGGAGATGGAGTACTGGAGGCTCTGAGATGAGTCAGCAGTGTGTTGTACTTTCCAGAGGCTCCTCGTCTGGCTGGGAATATAAACTGCATAATCCGATAATATAAGCATGTTACTGAGTAGAGTAGATCAACGGTGAGGGTGTTTGATTTGGCCTGACTCAGAAGAGTCTTGAAACCAGGCTAAGGAGAGTGTTCTTTGTGGTAAGACACTAAAGCTTTCGGATTGTCTTTGAGATTTATGTATTGTTTATTTCCTAATTAATTTTGTAGTTCTATTTGTTTCTGTGAGACACTGACTTGCTTCCAAAGACAAAACTCAAAAATACAGGGGCCAGCACTGTGGCTCAGTGGTAGAGAACCTGTCTTGACACTGCTGAAACCAAAACACAACTTCGCACAACACCAACCAAAAATACTCCTTTTCTTTTCTCCTTCCAGGGCAGAGCTTCTACAGAGCATTGCCTTTGTGCAGTGTTTCTGTTTCTCTGCCTTACATCTACTATGCAATAGACTTGGCCCTATCTTAAACTCTGCAACGCTGTCAGCTACTGCCCTCATCCGGCATCCCAGGCCTCAGTATAGTCAAACCTTACAGGTCTTGGCCATAGAACTGGACACAGTTGGCATTATTCTGTTTTTGAACATTCACCCCTTGTGGCTTTTGGGACACCACGCGGTCCTGGTTTCCCTCCCACCAAACTCAGCTCCCTCAGTGTGAAGCTTTGACATTCCTCAAGGCACAGTACTTGCTCATTCTCTCTCCCTTTTTTATTTCCCTTTTCTTCCCATTCTTCCTTCTCACCTGTCTTACCTTCTTTCACCTGCCTCTTTCTCTCACTCTCTTTCCCGCTCTTTCTTTATTCTTCTCCTCTTCTCTCCCTCCTCCTTGCTTGGAGGTATATGATGACCAGAGCAGCAGCTCAGTCTTCTGGTCACACCAGGAGGCCCCGGGACCGGAGGAGGGACCGAATCTGCACTGAACGGATGATTTAAATCCTCCTTTCTTGTTCTCTATAATCTTTTGAAAAAGTTTATTGAGTTAGTGTTTTTGATCATCTCCTATTGTCATTTTTTTCTTACAGTACCAATATAATCCTCTTATAACTGCAATACTGCTACACCAGGTCCATCAGCAGATTTGCAAAGCCCACAACTATTATCTCAAGTTTCCTCTTGTCCCCTCTGGCTCCACCCCTTGGCATCTTCAGATCATAATTCTGTTAGTTTTTTTTATCTCAGGATTTGTTTCCATGGGAGATGATCTCATTTCTTGCTTTGATTCTTCATACTCCTCCACATATGGGTGGGTTGATGTTTTACTGTGCCTGGCATATAGCATGATACTCTCCACTTCCATCCAAGTTGCAACACACTGCAAGATTTCATCTTTTTTACAGGTGAGTGTATTCTATTGTGTATATAGACCGCAGTTTCTTTTCTTCTCTCCCGTTATTGGGTGCTTGACTTGTTTCCAGATCCTAGGCTGTTGTAAATTGTGCTTCAGTAAACATAGATGTGCATGTGTCCTTGGGATTAATGGTTTTGTGTTCTTGGGATAGATTTCTTGGAGTGGAATTGGAAGATTGTATCCTTAATTTGAAACTCAATTCTTAGTTTTTTAAAGAAGTGTCCAAACTGTTTTCCAGGGTGACTGAATTAAGCAAATCTTCCACCAGCAGTGAATGAAAGTTCCTTTTTACCACAACCCAGCCAATACTGTGTTTCAGGATTATTTTGGTATAGAGATTCTCAATACTTTCCTGATCAATAAAGAATAAAATTATCTTAGGGAGGATCATGCACATTACAGCTCCCTGTAGACCTCCTTCCTGACTTCACTCAACTTGTTTCATAAATTTACATTGTCTCCCTGGCCTCTGTGAGCATTTGGGTGTGTGATAACTCTCTAAGATCATGTCTTATAGTTACTGATGTAAACATTTCCTTCTATTTCTTGATCTATAATCTCTGAGAGTTGCTTCCTGCAGTTGCCTTGTTCTTAACAATATCTAGCAAAATGCCTTGGAATAACATAATGTTTATAGAATAAACTAAACAAATGAGCCAAGAAATGAATAAATACAATGACTTGAAAATATAAACTTGAAGACATTTTATCTTGAAGAAGATGCAGACATTTTCTTTAGCTAATAAAATAGTGCTACTTTATTGGTACTGCTATGACAGATAACTATTGAAATTTAATATTTTTATTATAACACCATGAGATATACAATTACATAGATGTTCATATTTGGGTTACATCTTACAGTGTTCCAGCACCCATCCCTCCACCAGTGCCCATTTCCCACCACTAACGTCCCTGATTCCCTACCCGCCTCCCCTAGCCTGCTTCTATGGCCGGTATATTATCTCTTTCTCTTTCTCTATTTCCTCTTTCTTCCTTCTCTTACACACTGTGAATTGCATTACATACATTTAGAGGTCGTCATGTGTATCTTACTGCTTGTATTTAATGCTCAGTTTTAGGTTGGTATTAGCACTTTCGACAATTATTAACACTCTGTTCCCTTCTCTGTCTTATATAACCTCTGACTCCCACACATTTGTGTAATTTTCACCTTTGATAAGACCTCCTGACCCATATTTCGCCTGACCTTGGATACTGGTATCATAATAGGTGTATATATCTATGTCATGCAAATAAATGCAGTCATTCTATATCTGTCTTTTTCCTTCTGGCTCATTTCACTCAACATGATCCTCTTCATGTCCATCCATTTATAGGCAAATTTCATAACTTTCTTTTCCTAACAGCTGCATAGTATTCCATTGTGTAGCTGTACCACAGTTTCTTTATCCAGTCATCAGTTCTCAGGCACTTTGGTTGTTTCCAGATTCTGGCTATTGTGAGTAGTGCTTCTATGAAGATAAAGGTACAGATGGTGCTTCTGCTGTGTGTTTTTGGCTTCCCAGGGTATATTCCCAAGAGTGGTATGACTGGGTCAAATGGGAGCTCGATGTCTAGTTTTTGGAGGAATGTCCATATCATTCTCCATAAAGGCTGCACCAGTCGACATTCCCACCAACAATGGATGAGAGTATGACAGATAACTTGATCACTTCTATCATTTGAAAGTGTACTGGAGTATCTTAATTTTTATTTTACATATTTATTTCTTTTGGGGGACCACACCTATCTGTGCTGGCTCTGTGCTCAGGAATCACTCCTGATGTGGGTTGGTGGATCAGTTTGGGGTTTAGGGATTAAATCCACGTCAACTTCATGCAAGTCAAGTGCATTTTCCACTCTACTATCTCTCTGGTCCTTAAAGTATCTGTATTGTTAAAAATTAGCTCAATTATATATTTTATTTCAAGTAAAAATGAAACAAAGAGTGTCATAAAAAGTGATAGAAAACTTACTGACTTTGAAAACAAATGCTGTTATGAATAAAATTAAGTGTTTGATATTGAGGTGAGCGTATATTCCCTGTTATATATTACTTAAAAATGATCTTTAGTAACATTACCCCCCCATGTGCTCATATACTAGGTCAGGTGCCTCAGGCTAAAATAAAATGATCCATTATGTGATTAAAATTTCAATAATGAAGATATTCCAATAGTGGGAATTGAATAATGGAAAGTAAAAAATAATGACTTGGAAACTGAAGACATGTAATTAGCCAAATGACCTTGTGTATGTCCTCTGCCTTGATTTTCTCATTTTGGAATCAAGAGGGTCAGATTTAATTATCCTTAAGGTAGTCCCCAACCATACTATTTCTGTAATAAATCAATGACTATTCATGCTGTGATCCTCATATTTGCCTTTTATTGCATGCCTGATTCTGTTAAGAAAAAAAATATATATCTAGTAAGCCTTAATAGAAAACATTTGTTTAAAAAAAGGAGGCTACAGAATTGGCAAGGATCTGTATCTACTTCCTGGATTAGTCGATCTCCTTGGTCTTTCCAGCAAATGCAGGGCATGTGAAATTATTATCATTATTATTGAAAGGGGAAGAGATCAGAGACAAAACGAGAGAAGCTGATAGCTCTCCCACAGTCCATGCAGACGTGTCAGCACCTGGAGAGTGGACAGCACCAGCTCTCTCTCTAGGTTCTTACCCCAATAACCCCACCTGTTCCTAGAGTTCTGTAATAAACTGATGACTTGATTCAAGAAGGTAGTTTTCTTCTTTGTACTTATTGAATAATATGTGATATGTGAATTATTTTATGTGATTAAAATAAGTGAATTAAAATATGTAACACATGAAAACAAAATAAAGAGACATTCTTTATTTTAAAAGAATTTGATCTCGCACGCAGAGCAATAATGAAGAGAATGTGTAGTCCTAAAGAGTTTAAGTGACAGAGCCTCTTACCTCCATGGTAGAAAGGTGATAGGAGTAAAACCAGGAAGGGTGTGACAATGATCTCCTGGGCAGTACAACAGGTAGGGCACTTGCTTTGTATGCAGCTGACCTGGGTTTGAACCCCAGCATCCCATATGGTCTCCTGAACCCTGCCAGGAGTGATCTATGAGTGCAGAGTCAGGAGTAGGCCCTGAGCACCTCAGGGCGTGGCTCCAAAACAAAACAACAACAACAGCAACAAAAAAGGGTCTCCTGTGAAAACAAGAATGAAAACAGGAAAGTAGTAGATATTTCCCACATTTTTATGGAGCCCAAAAAGACTGTGTGGATCATAACCAATTGGTGAGATGTTTCGCAAAACCTTAGAGCTGAGACCAGTGAGAAGTCTAGTGTGATCCTTGGTGCTACTTCCACGTGCTTATACTCAGGTTATAAGAATGAGCCCAAGAGCCTTGTTGTCACTAACATAAAACAAAACCTTCAGCAGAATTTGTATTATATGAAGTACAGATCTCTTCGACTCCACCATTCTCCCTACATTAACATACGCCTCAGAGACCTAGGCCCTATGAAAGCAGGATGAGAATGCTATTTGGGTCTCCCAAAGAGGAATTGAAAGAGCTATGCTTGGAATATCACGCCTCACTCAAGTGAGAGAAGGAATCTGGAGCTCCGACCTCCATCACTGTTACAGAGTCAGGGGCGCTGTCTCATTTGCCAAGGCATCGAAAATCAGATGGGCTAGACATGTAATGAGATTTGGAGATGACTGCTGTACTAGAGTCATTACCAACTGGATCCCACTGGACATCAAGAGATCAGGTGGCCACCCACCTACAAGATGGTCAGACTTCTTCATCAAGACACTGAATGAATGGTTTGAGGCTTTTCGTATTCCTGGAGCAAGCAGATGCCATTGGGCTACACTGGCACATGATAGAGTCAAATGGAAATGTTACTGGTGCCTGCTCGAGCAAATCGATAAATAATGGGATTCAAGTGATGAAGTACAGAAATGCTTTGCAGTGCAGATTTGACATTGGTCATCTCTAATTACTTACTTTCATGCCTGGGGAGACCAGAGAACCATTCACTACTCACATCCTTCCTTTCAGACCTGCTGCTCCCATGTTAGTGCTCATACTTTCTGTGTTTCTGCTAGCAGTGGGAACCTGAAAGAAAGTTTGTGTGTTTGGTGTTCTGATTTATCCCAGATCCTTTTCCACATGACCTTTCCTTTCTCTCTTATTTTATTTTAATTTTCTTTTATTTTTTGGCCACACTCAGTCACGCTCAGGGCGTACTCCTGGCTTTGTGTTTAAGGATCACTCCTAATGAGGCTCAAGGGACCATATGTTGTGCTGGGGATCAAACCTGGGTCAGTCACCTGCAAGGCAAGCACCTCTGGCCCAACTTTCTTTGGCCAAGTTTCTTCTTTTCTTGGCATTCCAATGTCTCTTAAGCACTTTCTTGCTTATTCTTGGCATTCAGCAGATGTTTATTGAGCATCTGTTATGTGTCAGGTATTGTTCCACTACTGGGGATATAAAAATGAGCCACATAGTCATGACCTTCACTAATGCAGATCATAGAACAGTGAGAGAGAAGGGCAGACAGAACCAGCAGAATTGACATATAGCTAAAGGAGCTAATGTAGGTATATTTGGGTCCATGTATATGGATAAAATGAGGATCCAGGAGAGCAGAGATACTGTAAACTGAGAGGTCAGAGGACTGAACTGAAATGGCATTTTTAAATTTAGGCTTCTGGGGATCATAGCTGGAAGTGCTTAGGAGATATTTCGTGCCTGATGTCTGGGGATTTCTTCCTGTGGTGTGTGTGGGAACATGTGTCAGGGATCCAACTTGGGAAGGCTACATGCAGGGTGAGTGCTTTAACCTGGGTACTAGCTGTATGACCCAGGAGATGGTATGATGGTATTTTTAAATGACAACATGAGAGATCAGGTAAGTTAAAAGAGAGGATGAAATTCCAGGCCACAGGTAAGGTCTGTGCAGAGGCCTGAGGCAGGCAAGAGCCTTGGCCTTGGATGACCTGAAAAAAGCTGGTGCCATACCAGCCTAGAACTGAGCATTAAATGTAGGCCAAGGGATATACATAATAAGCAATAAATGTATGTATCACAAGCCACAGCGTGTAAGAGAGGGGAAAGAGAGAGAAAGAGAGAGAGAGGAGAAAAAAAAGTTCCTGCCATAGAGGCAGGCTGGGGGAGAAGAGGAGAAGGGGAAGGTATTAGGGGACATTGGCAGTGGGAAATGTGAACTGGTAGAGAGATGGGTGCTGGAACACTGTGTGACTGAAACTTAATCATGAACAGTTTTGTAATTGTATATCTCACGGTGGTATAATAAAAGAAAAAAGAAAACTGCTCACTCAAAAAAAAAACCAACAACAAAAATAAATGGAGAATTATGAAAGATTGAAAAAAGCTGGTGCCACGCTGCACACATGCGGTGAGTGGCATTAAGAGGGTAAAAGGTTGGCTTGTTCAAATACAGCAAACTCTGCAGCTCTGGCCACACTGTTATTAGCAAAACTACTGGCGTCAGAACATAGCCTTTTGTTAATGAAAAGAATAGTATCCTAGATTTAACATATGGTGCTCTCAAGTGCAACTTCAAGGAAGTCCAATAACAACTTGTTTAAGCAAATAAGTATTTATTAGGCCACAAATGTGAAAAGCCCATGTGTGGTCAGAACATCATTAAGCCTAGTTTTATCAGAGACTCAAATGTTCTAGACCAAGGGGTGGAGACATCGTACAGCCGGTAGGGTGTTTGCCTCACCCGCAGCTGGCCTGGGTTCGATCCCCGCGTATGGTCGGAGAACTTCCAGGAATAATTCCTGAGTGCAGAGCCAGAAATAACCCCCTTTAGCATCACCAGGTGTGGCCCCCAAACAACAAGTAAACAAAACCTCCAAATGTTCTGGGCCATTGCTATCCAGTAGCTATGAACCACAGACATCCCCACCTCAGAAGGCAGTTAACAGAATTGTTATTAGGGAGGCATCTTGCATTTCTTTCTTTCTCCCAGTCATTGAGACCGAACACATCTTTGTCTTGTATTGGAGTAGTCACAGTTCAAGCCTGCAGTTGCTGCAGGTGGTTTCTGGCTCCCAGACTGAATGGTGCTACCAGACGTCACAACCTTTCAGTTTCTGTACCTGAGAGAATGTGCAGGATGGATTGTCTTCTCAGAAGTCTGAGCAAACGTTTCCTTGCAGCTCTTTGACTAGAAAAGGGTCATGTACTCACACTGAACCTACATTGTGGTGGAAATAAAGTGATGCAACCATGAAGTCAGCTCAGCTTCTGTGCTGTACTCTACAGGTACAGAGGCCAGGAAGGTCCTACCCGAACTTGATGTATGGGATAGGTGTGGGGTTTTATTTTGGTTTATTTTTTGCCACTTGGTATTCATTTAACTGGCCACGACATAATCATGTTTGGGAATTCTATCCTCCCCACATTGGGGGCATTGGAAATGACTGTTCGTGGAAATTTCATCAGAAAAGTGAGATTTCAGAGGTTGAAAGGGTTGCTAGAGATTTGGGCTGGGGATGGAGCACCAATCTTGCACGTATGCAGCTCTAGCTTTGATCCTTGCAACTGAAAAAAAATTAAAAGGCCAGAATGTGGCTCAAATATTAAAGCAGTGGTTGTGGAAGTTGTAAAACAATTTTTTAAAAAAATTTTATATATTTAGTTTTTGTTTTCTCCTAGAAGTTTCTGTTTATTTACCTTTAAAAAGATGATGGGTAAACTGAGGTTTCCTTGTTTAAAAAGATTATGACCATTCTGCCACATCGAAGCTAAAGGCATCTTCAAAGATGAAACGAAACACCACTGACAAAGCAAATGGAAGCAAAGACAAACAAATGGGATTATATGAAACTGAAAAGCTTCTGCACCTCAAAAGTAATGGTGACCAAGATACAAAGACTGCCCACAGAGTGGGAAAGAATATTCACCCAACACCCATCTGATAAGGGGTTATTGACCAGGATATATCAGGCACTGGTAGAACTTTACAAGAAGAAAACAGCCAATCCCATCAAAAAAATGGAAAGAAATTAACAGAAACTTCCAAAAAAAGAAGAAATTCTAATGGCTAAAAGGCACATGAAAAAGTGCTCTTCATCATTACTTATCAGGGAGATGCAAATCAAAACAACAATGAGATATCATCTCACACCACAGAGATTGGCACACATCCAGAAGAGCAAGAACAACCAGTGCTGGCATGAATGCAGGGAGAAAGGGACTCTCATCCACTGTGGTGGGAATGCCAACTGGTCCATCCCTTTTTGGAAAACAATAGGACATTCCTCCAAAAACTTGATATTGAGCCCCCAATTGACCCAGCAATACCACTCTTGGGAATATACCCTGGAGACCCAAAACACACAGCAGAAATACTATCTGCACTTATATATCTATCACAGCTCTATTCACAATAGCCAGAACCTGGAAATAACCTGAATGCCCAAGAACAGAAGACTGGCTTAAGAAACTATGGTACATCTACACAATGGAATACTATGTAGCTGTCAGAAGAAACGAAGTCATGAAATTTACCTGCAAATGGATGGACATGGAGAGTATCATGCTGAGTCAAATTAGTCAGAAGGAAAAGGACAGATATAGAATGATATACCAGTGTTCTAATTGTGGGAAATGGTAATGCCAGACTAGAACTGAGCATTGAATGTACACAAAGGGATTTACATGATAATCCCGAAATGTCTGAAGGGCAAGCCACAGACATTGTAAGAGAAGAGAGAGGGGGGGGGGCAGAGAGATAGAGAAAGAGAGGGGAGAGGAATAAAGTACCTGCAATAGAGGCAGACTGGGGGAGGGGGAGGGAGTCTGGGGACATTGGTGGTGGGAATAGGGTACTGGTCGAGGGACGGGTGCTGGAACAATGTAAGACTGAAACCTAATCATGAATGTCTTTGTAATTGTATATCTCATGGTGGTATAATACAAAAATTTAATGAAAATAATTAAAAAATAAAAAGATTATGACCAAGTAGAGAAGTTGCTTGATACTTAAATGACCAAATATTTTCATTTGCCAGGATACTTCCAGCTGATTTCAGTGGTTACAGTGCGATTATTAATAGAGCTTCCTGCACCTCTAAATGTTCCAACACTGGAAAGACTGATCCTCAAATCTAATACTTTAAATCCACACTGGGCATTGAACTGGTTAATCCAGACTTAAAAAGCCATATTCGTTGAAAAAAAAATAGGACACCATGAAGCTGCTATGGGCCGGGTATTCCCATTTTATATTTTGCACCGTCAGGGAGAAGGACATACTGAGAGTTCATTTTCTCATCACTGGAGCTTGCCCTTTAAGCTGAAAACTGTTTTGACAGTCATCACTTTTGATGAAAACATTTCACTGGTGTATTTTCTGTTTTCCATGTTTCTTAAGAAGAGCAGACCAAACATACTGAAGCCGTTTGTTGACACAATCATGGCAGAGCCATGCACGGCACTCCCGGTGTGTTGTGATTGGCTCACAGGTGTGTAGCAGTAGGATGAACTCCATCTTAGTCCTAAGGGAAGCCAGCAGGGCCTGGGGTGACCGAATCCCCTGGATCCATTGACTTTGGCTCTTTTCCCCAGTATGCATCTAACTCATTCTCTTTGTGCACCTTCACTTGCAACAACTGGGAAGCACAGAAAAATTAGTCTAAAATAAGTAAAGAAAAATTTAAAAGATCAAACTTTAAAGATTGAACTTTGAAATGCATCAGTTACTCTCCGTGTTTCAATTCCCAGTCTGGCAGGGCTCCCTTGGGTGGTGATTCCTTTTGGGTCTGAGGAAGGTTGGTTTATACTCATGGTTGCATAGAAGAAAGATTGATTATTTTGTTCTTGTTCTTTGGGGCTTTCATCTTTTTTTTTATCTTTTTAAAAAGTATTTTATTGTACCACTGTGAGATATACAATTACAAAGATGTTCATGAGATGTTTATATTTGGGTTTCGGTCATACAGTGTTCCAGCCCCCATCCCTGCACCAGTGTGGGGGCTTTCATCTCGCTTTCCCACAAAGTGTTTATTATCAGCTTGACTGTTTTCTATGTTACCTTATTTTACACATGCTTGTTAAGTTGGGGGAGCTGTGTGGAGTGGAGCTTGCCTCTAAGATTTAGTGATGGTGATTTCCACTGATGTTGAACTCATTTCTGGGTTCTTCTCCGTAGGTCTAGAGAACTTTAGGATGTCATGTTAGGTCTCAATAGAGATGCTGTAAGTCTTGGGCAGCTCTTTATTCTTTTTGATTTGTTATTATATTTTCATTCTCAAAGGTCTTTTACTTGAATTTGATCTCTTCTATCTTGAGTTAGTTATAATTATATAAGGAAGGTTAAGTTAATGGGATGGATGAACCATAGTACAGTATTATAGGGAAGAAACAATATTTTCTATAAACATACTCAAAAGGGGAGAGAGAGATTGTTCAGAAAACACGGATAATACTTACGCCTTCTTTTCAAACCTACCTCGACCTAATAATAGTCCTGAAGCCAAATGTCCTTTGTGTTGCTGAGTAGCACAGGGTTCTAGCCCCAGCCTGCCACCCTAGCAGAGCCTCACAACAAGCCAGACGACCCCCGCCGACTCCATGGACGCCATCATTTTCCACATCTGGACTTCCCTCTCGTCACAACTCCACCCAGCAGACCAAACTATCACAGCCCGATCATCGACACCCACCCTGCAGCAGTTTTGTTTCAATCCGGCCCAGGTATGCTGAACCAGAGACTCTCAGACTTGGGGCAGAGCTGCTACTTGCTCTCCCCTGTGCCCAGCCGCTCATGAGGTGCCCAGGAGGCATGGCGGGTTCTAGCCCTGGCCTGCCACCCCAGCAGAGCCTCACAACAAGCCAGACGACCCCCTCCGACTCCATGGAGGTCGCCGCTTTCCACATCTGGACTTCTTTCTCATCACAACTCCACCCAGCAGACCAGACTATCACAGCCCTGCTCGTGCGGCCGCTAGCGGCCGCGGGTTCATCAATAAATGCTTTATTTAGAGGTGACTACAACAGTATGCCACCCGCATGGCAAGCCTGGCAAGCTGCTTGTGTCGTATTTGATATGCCAAATACCACTAACATTTATATTAGGTCATTCCCATTACCTAATATAATGGTTTGAGGCTCTTTATGTTCCTGGAGCAAGCAGATGCCTTTGGGTTCTACTAGCATGAAACAGGACATATGGATATATTACTGGTGCCTGCTCTAGCAAATAGATGATCAACGGGAAGATAGTGATAGTGATAGTTGCTGAGTAAGGGTTTTATGATGTTTTTGTGTTTATATGCTTTTATAAGAGTGAACCTTCCAGCCTATAAAACAGATGCTTAGTGAACAACACAAAATATTAATTGATAACATTCTGAAGCAGCCTAACTCAAAAATTGAAGGTAGGATAATTGGAATCTGATAGAATTGAATTTTGCTTTTATCACTTAATAACTCTGCCTTGGACAGATTTCCTATACCCTTTGAGCAAGTTTTCTTGTTGAATTTTGTGATGATGGAACAAGAAATTATTTGAACTATGTCTTATTAGTGTTTTTATTAATATCTCTGACTTGTCATAAGTTATCACTAGGGCTGGAGTGATAGTACAGCAGTGGACTTGCCTTTACTGGATGACCTGGGTTCCATCACCAACTCCCCAGATAGTTCCCTGAGCCCAACCCAGAGTGAGCCCTGAGTGCAGGACCAAGAATAAGCCCTGAGCACTGCTGTGTGTGACCCAGGACCCAATACCAATAAATGAATAAATGATCACTACTGCAATTATTTTAGTGTCATAATTATTAATCAGGACAATAATATATGGAGTAGTTAGTGATTAATGGCAAGACTTACCTCTGGGTAAAGCATAATAATATAATAATAGATAATAAAACCTAAGTGTGTGTTTTTGTCATTGACCTAATTTTGAGTAATTAGTCACCTGTCATATTTCTCACTAAACAGTGGTATATAAGAAAAAAATTCTAAAGTTGCCTTTAGGGTTGAAATTCTCTGGAGTTATTTTATTCTTAGAGTGTCACAATGCTTCCTGTTATATTCTTCGTCAGACAGCTACAGGGTGGTAGGTACTTCAGACTATTGCCCCACTTGGTATCTCGTGTTTCAGTAGTTTCTGCCTTTCACATCATTTATATGATACTTAACTGAAGTTTTTATTTAAAAATACCCTCTATTAAAAACCAAAAAAAAGCAATAGAAGTTTCCCTGAGACAGTTCTGAGGCCCCCAGAGGCGTTTAAAAGAGGCCAGCGATGACCCAGGCCCTCTGCTCTAACTCCTGCTCAGTGTTGCCAATCCTGAAATGCTTTAAGACAGGGGGTTTTGGTGTCTGTTCAGAGATGGAGTGGACTGAAAAGCAAAGCATTCCCTCTTGCACAAGAAGAAACATCTTGAAAAATCACAAGTTCCCAACTTATCTTGTGTGCATGATGGCTAGGGTGTCTGGAAAATCAGCCAGTCCAGGACGTAGGTGGGTACAGAATGGCAGTACCTGAGTGCCAGTGACCCGGGTCAGGGAGCAGCTGGCACCTGTGAGAGCTCACTCAGAGTGACCACCAGACAGGTGGAGTCTGGGTAAGTGCATCTTGGCAAAAGCAGGTGATGCCAGAGTCCTGAGTCTTCTTTCAGGCATGTCACTGGGAGCCCCACCAAGAGCCCACCGAAATGGCTGTCTATAAAATACTCCCTGGTGTTGCACTGTTGGAGGAGAACAGGCTCTGCCTTGGTTGGGCCAATAAATTCTTCGGGAACCTTCTTTTGGATGAGTAAGAGTGTGGACACTTCTCCAGAGTGTCTGGTGAAATGCTATTGTTCCTACAACAAGGTAATAGAACAACACTCTCAACCCTGGGGAAGGGCAGGTATACAAGCCTTATTCTGCAGTGACCCAGGCGGGGTGAGGTCCCTGAGAAGGACCCACTGATGCTGTGCTCGTCTGAAAGGGAGGGAGGACAGTTAGAATAACAGAGAGCATTTTCCTACCCACACCCAGGCTAAGCAAGGAGGGCAGAAGAAGAAAAATGAGAAATATGTGAAGCAAACAGTAAGATAGTAGAATGGAATTCAGCTATATTAATAACCACATTTAATATGAATGTTCTAAGTGCATGAATTAAAAGAGATTTTCAGATTGGAATGAGAAAACAAAACCAACCTCACACTGTCTACTTAGAAGCACACTTTTAAGCGATGAAAAGTTAGCAAATTAAGAAATGTATTTATATAAATATGAAACAAAACAAAACTGGAGTCATTGTATTCAATAAAATAAACTTGAGGACAAAGAGGAACATTAATTATATACTTAATTATAGATTATATATTTATAAATTATAACTATATATCAATTCTCCAAGCAGTATGTATTTTGAACTACATGCTGCAAAACAGATAAAGTTGAAAAGTAAAATACATAATTTCAAATTAATAGTTGTAAAATTGGGTGTTCCTTTCCATTGTTCGAAACAATAGAACAAATATTACTGTATCACTGTATCACTGTCTTCCCATTCATCATCGATTTGCTCGAGCGGGCACCAGTAACATTTCCATATGTCCTGTCTCATGTAAATAGAACCCAAGGGCACCTGCTTTCTCCAGGAACTTAAAGAGCCTCAAACCATTCCATCAGGTCATGGGAATGAGGTCTATAATTGTTACTGGTATTTGGCATAACAAATATGACACGGGTAGCTTGCCAGGCTCTGTCGTGCGGGTAGCATATTCTTGTAGTCATCTCTAAATCCAGCATTTATTGATGAACCACGCGGGCCGATTTCAACCGCATGAGGCAGGCTGTGATAGGCTGGTCTGCTGGGTGGAGTTCTGACGAGGGGGAAGTCGGATGTGGAAAATGGAGGCCCTCATGGAGTGGGGGTCGTCTGGCTTGTTGCGAGGCTCTGCTGGGGTGGCAGGCCAGGGCTAGAACACACCATCCCTCGGGGTGCCTCATGAGCGGCTGGGTGCAGGGAGAGCCAGTAGCAGCTCTGCCCCATGTCTGTGATTCCAGAACAAGTGGGAAAAAATAATTAATTATTATAGCCCAAACAACATTATCATCCAGGGCATAGAGATAGTACAATGGTTAAGGTGCTTTTCTTGCATCTGGCTAGATGCCCAGGATTACATGATCCCAAGCCAGGAGTAACCTCTTCAGGCACAGAACTTGGAGTATTCCCTGAGAATGACTGGGTATAGCCCAAATTACCTCCCCCCACCACACCAACGAAACAAAACTGTATCAACCAATTGATCAAATTGACATTTATAGGACACACCACCCAATAGTACATTCTTCTGTAGTACACATGTAATATTCACCAAAAGATAGGACATTTGGGATCATAAAACAAATCCTAACAACTTTAAAGAAACAGGAATACAAATTATGTTCATGAATCAGAAATCAGTAACAGAATGGTATTTGGAAAGTCTTTAAATACATGGAAATTAAATAATTCACATTAAAAAGGAAGCATGAAGGAAATCAAAGAATGTTTTGAACTGATTGAAAAGGAAATACAACATATGAAGTTTATGAGATAAGACTATAGCAATGTAGGGGCGGAGCGATAGCCCAGCGGGTAGGGCGTTTGCCTTGCATGCAGCCGGACTGTGCCGGCCCGGGTTAGATCCCCAGCATCCCATATGGTCTCTCGAGCACCACCAGGAGTAATTCCTGAGTGCAGAGCCAGGAGAAACCCCTGAGCATTGCCGGGTATGACCCAAAAAAGCCAAAAAAAAAAAAAAAGACTATAGCAATGTTGGCAGGGAGAGAATTTTGGCATTAAGTACTCAGAAAATAAGAAATATTTTAATAAGCATCAAAGACAATCTTGATTATTAAAAAATTAAGAACAAAGTAAACTAATAAAGAACAAAAATCAGTGACTTTGAAACAAAGAAACTATTCAGAAACGAAATCAAACCTAAAGATTCTTTTGGCTTCTAGAAAAATCAACAAAATCAATAAAATTTAGCTAGATGGCCTTGAAACAGTGCATCCCCTAGCACACGTGGACTCTCCATGTCCAGATCTTGGTTTCTAAAAGGAACAAGGACTCCGTGGGGGAAAATAATCTCTTTAGACTCTGGGCAGGAAGCATACTCCATGATGCTGGAGCATTTTTGTGGTGCCAACAAGCAAGGAGGTACAAATTAGTAATACCAACAAAAAACGGAATTATATCAAAGTTACTAGTCAAAAATGGTGAAAAAGGATATGTTTAAGTTATGATTCAAAGAATAACATAAATATTCTTGAGTTTGTATTGATACAAGTGAAAGTCAAATTAACTATTTAGATGAAGAAAGATGAAGAACTCTCTTCTACAGATGAAATCCGGTGAATGAACAGAGAGGATGGCGACCAGTGGAAAATTATGCTGAAATACCACAGCCATATTGCTGCAGAGATTGCCCGATAGTAGGATGGCCGGGTAAAAGTATAAGGAAGAAAGGACATTTCTATAGGCTCACAGTATAGTTCCCCAACATTTATCAGCTACAAAAAGTGGCCTTATGGTGGGGGAAATCTAGCAGATAATGCCAGAGCCAAAGGAAAGGATCCAGGTTTCCAGGTTATTACCACTAGTAAAAGAATATGAATATATATATATATATATATATATATATATAGGTTTTTTTGCTTTTTTGGGTCACACCCGGCAATGTTCAGGGATTTCTCCTGGCTCTGCACTCAGGAATTACTCCTGGTGGTGCTCAGGGGATGATAAGGGATGCCGGGGATCGAACCTGGGCCGGCCCATCCCGTACTGGAACGCCCCCTACCTGCTGGACTATCGCTCCGCCCCCAGAACACGAATATTTTTAAAAACATTGTATTATAATGCCACAGGTTTTAAGTGTGCATCTATACACAAACATGTCTATATGTTAAATTTACTGCTAACGATGATGGTAATTATTTCCTCTACCACATCTGACTTGGTCTTACAGACTACACTTATTTGGCCACTCTTCCCTATTTAGAAAAAAAATAATTACTCAGCATCCTCTTGGAAATCTACTTTCTTTTAAGTGAGCAATCAGAAGGCATCCCCAGTTACATCTAAGGTTATTATCGAACCACTCAGCCCTCTTCATTCTACGGTCCTCCTGGAGGGTGATATTGTCCAGGTGGAAAAATACTGGGCTCAACAAGATAATTTTGGTTTGCTTAGTTTTTCATTTGTTTTGTTTCTTTCCATAACAAGACATATTAACATCTGTCAGGGGATGCTGCTGGGGTCCCCAACAGTGCCGGGGAGTTCCCTTCTACCTCTGAAGCCCGCAGGGAATGGATGAAAACTCAGGAATCCGACGCAGTTTTAAAAGGGCTTTGCTATCACAGGTTCGGATATACAATCCAAGAGCAGGGAAAGCCTCCAGACTCTGGGTTCCCAGCTAGGCCCCAGCCACGTGTAGGCCAAGATGGCTGCCACCATGTGTTGAGGCCCAACAGAGAGTGGAGAGGATGGAGAAGCAAAACGCCAAGGGAAGCCGAAATGGCAAAAGAGAACTTCTTTCTTCTTGCAGCTTATTTTATAGATAGAAATCCACCAAAACTTCCCAGCCCTGCCCATTGTGGGCTGGGCTATCTAGAGATGAAAACAGGAAAATAATTCTATAGAAATGTATCAACTTCAGGAGGCCTTCTGGCTGTTTACAAGAACCCAGAGCTGATTCAAAGCCTCCCTAGCAGAACTGGGAGTTTCTGTAAGCTAAATGTAGCTGGAAGCTAAATAGGGGGGTCACCCAACACAAGAAGGGAGGGTCAAATTCCCTCAGGCAATTTCTCCCAGCACCTCACCTAGGCCCTTTTAGATGCTAATGTCAAGATCTGCCTGGAAATGCCTTTATAGGGTAGAGAAGGGGTTTCTGGGATAGCATGTCTCTCTACCAAAGACTATACTAATGCCAGTTAAATATTTCTCCAAGCCTTCACAAGAGTCTCCTCTACTTCACGGTAGTTTTGTATTTTAGTTGCCTTTGAGTTATCAGGGAGCCATGCTTGCTTGCTTGGAGACAAACAGCATTTCTCTCTGGTCTAATTACTTAGAGATCCAACGTGGCCAGGCAAATATGCTGATAAGATCTAGCTAGACCTATGATGATTGTGGTAGCATGAGAGAATATTTATACCAGCCAGTACAGAATACATGGTCAGATAAACTGCCACATTCAAACTACCCCCTATCTACAAAGTGATCTGCAGGAGGCAATCCAGGGCAGATGCAGAGGCTCTTAGGTGTCCTGCAATAAACATATTGTTCTATTCCCCAGTTTGAAAAGAATTCACTTCAGAACACAAGAATTCACATTCTTGCCCCAAATCCATAACCCCAGTGTAATCATGAGAAAGCATCAGTCACCGAAATGAGGGCCATTAATACCTCATCAGAGCTATATGGAATTGCTGAGGGCGTGAAAGACAAGCAAAGAGAGGAATAGTCACAGTCACAGGAGACCTAGGAGAAATGATAACCATTACCCATGAGCAGCCTGGAGTGAGTCCTGGGATAGACAAAAACAGATTTTAATGTAAACCTGTAAAAGAAGAAGAAAAACTTATGTTTAGTTGGTAGTGTTGTAGTAATAGAATTTCCTGGCTCTGATTATTGCATTGTTATATAAATTGTTAATATTTATATATTACAGGGAAGCTCTTCATACAATATTTATACCTCTACTATACGTATAGTTATTTCCAAAGGAAAAGAAAGAATAATTTTGGAAAACTTAATTTTGTTTTGATGTCACTACTGGTGGTGCCCAGGGCTTGCTCCCAGCTCTGTACTCAGGGATCACTGCTGGTAGGTTCTGGAGACCATATGGGGTGCTGGGATGAACCCGGGTCAGCCGTGTACAAGGTAAAAGCCCTACCTACTTTACTGTTGCTCTGGCCCTAGAATATTGGGAAAATTTTGATATAGTATTCCTGAAGGACAAGAGAGGCTCTTCTGTGCTTTCAGGAATAATCAGGACAGCTCTATACCATAAAAATGTACTAAAGCTTGAATTAAAGGTTTTTATGAACACTCCCACCCTCCATCTTACCCACTCATTACTCTTGGGATCAGAGTCTGATTTCTATGAGGGGAGACTTTTCCCAACACATTTGAAGACATCCTGTATTAGGGGTATTCTTTCTCTCTCTTACGGGAGAGAAATGTCTCTTATTTTATCCTCTCTCAACTAGCTCTTGGAAGTGATGATGATCTTTTTTTAAAAATTTTTTTTATACAACCGTGAGACATACAATTACAAAGGTATTTACAATTGGTTCTTGGTAATACAGTATTCCAGCCCATCCCTCCACCAGTGCCTCATTTCCACCACCAATGTACCCCACCACCTCCAACACACCCCCAGGCTGCCTCAACAGCAGGTAGCCCTGTTTCCTCTCTTTCTCTCTCTGTCTCTCTCTGTCTCTGCAGAAAGTGATGATGATCTTAAAGTCCTTTATGAAATTGTTTTTTGTTTTTGAGCCACATCTGGTGATCCTCAGGGGTTATTTCTGGTTCTGCACTCAACTATCACATCTGGTGGTGCTCAGGAGACCATATGCTAGGGATTGAACCTATATTGACTGTATGCAAGGCAAATGCTATTGTTCAAGCTCCAGAAAACTTGCTTTCCCTCCCACCCCAACTTCTTATGCTTTTAAGGGAAGGATGGACATTTTTCTATTTTTCATTCTTTTATGACCTGGGTCATGGGAGGTAGGGGAAGGGGCCCACACTGACAGTCTATTTTTCCTTTCTACTAATTCTGGCTTCCATCTGAGTATCTGAGTTAAATTTGGATTTGCATGGAAGCATTCCCTCCCAAGTTTACTTTAGCTTAGACCATACCTGTTTACCCCTTCGTGCTTTGCTGGGCCTCTGAAGCCTGTGGGTTTGGGACTCTTGGCAGGCATAATGAATCACATATAATGTCCATCATCTCGGCTTCTCAGAACTTTTTCCATCTGTTAGAAAACTCCTGATCTTTGAGTTCTTTGATCAGGGAGACTCACAGACATGGTGCAGAACTGTTACTGGCTCTCCCTGTGCCCAGCCGCTCACGAGGTGCCCGGGAGGGATGGCGGTTTCTAGCCCTGGCCCGCCACCCCAGCAGAGCCTTGCAACAAGCTAGACGACCCCCACTCCATGAGGGCCTCCATTTTTCACAGCCGGACTTCCCTCTCGTCAGAACTCCACCCAGCAGACCAGCCTATCACAGCCCGGCTCGCGTGCAGTTCATCAATCACTGTATCACTGTCTTCCTGTTCATCATCGATTTGCTCGGCGGGCACCAGTAACATCTCCATATGTCCTGTCTCATGCAAGTAGAGCCCAAGGGCACCTGCTTGCTCCAGGAACATAAAGAGCCTCAAACCATTCCATCAGGTCATGGGAATGAGGTCTATAATGTTACTGGTATCTGGCATATCAAATACGACACGGGTAGCTTGCCAGGCTCTGCCGTGCGGGTAGCATACTCTTGTAGTCATCTCAAAATCCAGCAATATTGATGAGCTGCGCTGCCATGATAGGCTGGTCTGCTGGGTGGAGTTTTGACGAGGGGAAGTCCGGTATGGAAAATGGAGGCCCTCATGGAGTGGGGGTCGGCTCTGGCTTGTGAGGCTCTGCTGGGGTGGCAGGCCAGGGCTAGAACCTGCCATCCCTCCCTGGTGCCTCATGAGCCGCTGGGCACAGAGAGAGCCAGTAGCAGCTCTGCTCCATGTCTGTCTCGCAGTTCATCAATAAATGCTGGATTTAGAGATTACTACAAGAATATGCTACCTGCACGGCAGAGCCTGGCAAGCTACCCGTGTAGTATTTGATATGCTAAATACCAGTAACAATTTTTAGACCTCATTCCCATGACCTGATGGAATGGTTTGAGGCTCTTTATGTTCCTGGAGCAAGCAGATGCCCTTGGGCTCTACTAGCATGAGACAGGACATATGGAGATGTTACTGGTGCCCGCTCGAGCCAATCGATGATGAACGGGAATACAGTGATACAGTGAGTTCTTTAGTTGCTTCTCTGAACTTGCTTCACGTGACTTTCCCCCCTGGTGCCTGCAGCATTTTGGTGGGCTGTGGGTTGCTAGTAGGGAACTAGCACCTGTCTCTGTACCCCGTATATGCACATAGACTTACCTGGCTAGAAAACTCCCAGAGGTCAGCAACAATATGTCCTGTCTCAGCATAGGACTGATAGGTGCCCAGAACTTCTTTTGGGGCATGTGACTGCCATGTCACTGGTTTCCCATTATTGGGTCTCAACACATCCAAGAAGCTGGTTTTGCTCTCTGCTGTCTGTCTTTTGTTCCAGAAGCTTGAAACACTAGAGCTCCTTCTGCAGCATGCAAATCACTTGACTTACTGCTTTCTTCAGAGGGAATTATTGCAGCCGTGAGCTTGTCTGGTTCTAAAACTCAGACTCAGCCTGCCGGGACTGCATTGTCATCTGTGGTTCAGCAGAGTTGGATGCAAACCTTGCTAGTTCTGTGATCTTTGTTTCCAATGTTCTGACATTCTAGAAAGCCCCTATTCCTGGGTCTTTCAACTTATTCTTTCCTTATTCTGAGTTTAGCCACTTGTATTCATATGATACTTTAAATAGATTGAATCTGTGGATGAGAGTGTCAGGCTCTGCCATCTGTTAGAATATCTCTGCATCCCATCTGTGTGATTGGTGTCCAGGCATTTCAAAATTTTATAGTGCTGTAGTTTTCTCCAGATGAAACTTACAGTAGTTCTTCTCCAGGATTGTTAAAATTATCTTCAGAGCTTTGAAGATACAGAGCAGGATCTTGGAGGTACTTAAACTTCCCAAAACTTGCAAAGGATTTTGAAATGCCAGGAACTTTAATTTACACATTTATATATTACTTTTTTTTTGAGGGGGAATAAGAGTATACCCAGCAGTGCTGGAGGTTACTCCCTAGCTGTATGCTTAGGGGCCACTCCTGTTGGTTTTTTTTGGGGGAGGGGTTGGGATATTGGGGTACATCGCCCAACATCAGTGATGTTCAGGGATGACTCCTCCTGGCTCTTCAGTCAGGAATTACTCCTTGTGGGGAGACCATATTGGGATCCCAGGGGATTGAATCCGGTTAGCTTCATGCAAGGCAAGCACACTACCTGCTGTACTATCCCTGCGGTCCTCCCTGGCAATTCTTAGATGACCAAGTGGTGTGAAAACCGTGCTTAGTTCACAGGTATCAAAAGTTCTACATTTCACTGATTCCTGTTCTTTCAGGAAAAGGTTGGTGATGAGTTCACAATATCACCTAAAAATGTACTCAGTTGTGTTCAGAGTAATCACAATGGGGGCAGGCATCCTGGGTGAATGTACGGGAACAGTGATGGAAGGCCTTGCCTACCTTTAATCTGGAGATTTTAAGACTCTTGATGACATGATTCTTGTCTTCAGATAGTTGGATGACATTAAGATGTCTTTGGAGACTCTTGTTCTATTTGTATCCATATGAAAGAACTAGAATCTGTGTAACTAGACACTGTGGTCCAGCATAAGAAAGGAGTTTCTCATTATTATAACGTCTGCACCACTTTTTTGCAAGGCCTTGTTCTAAGCATTTCATACATGTTCTTACCTTAACTTCAGCGAGGAAAATGCTACTTTTACCTGTGCATTATAGATGAGAAAAGTATTGCCAGAAGGTTCTATAATTTGCCCAGGCATGCATACTGCTAAGTGGTGGACACCTAAGACCTGAACTTCTCTCACTTGCCTTGCATGTGGCGGATCCCAGATTGATCCCTCACACTGCTTGCTTAGGTAATTCATGATCACAGTGCCAGAAATAGCCCTTGAGCACCACTGGGTGAGAGAGTCCCCATTGCCCCCTACAATTAAGTAAATTAATAATGATGATGATGATGATGATGATGATGATGATGATGATGATGATGATGATAATAATGTTTCTGATGCCAATGTACGTGCATTGAAAGAACAATCATTTTAGTCCTTTCTTGTTTTGGCACCCTAGTTTGGCCCTGAGATTTTATCAGCCTCTCCTTCCTTGTCCTTCTTAGTGCTGCCATATTAGGGCTCTTTCAGGGTCAGGGGATGTTTTTTTAAACTGGTTTTTGGCATATCAAATACACAACAGACAGCTTGCCAGGCTCTGTCGTGTGGGCAGGATACTCTGGGTAGCTTGCCGAGCTCTCTGAGAGGGGCGAGTGGAATACTCTTGGAATATCTGTAAATTTACAGATAGGCAATGGTGAGGGCTGGTATCAGCTCTGCCAGTGGTATCTATGCCTCTGATTTAAGCATACCTGGGCTGGCATCAGAAGCATATATTGAGAACCCGACGGTGCAAGCTTGAAAGATCAAGTACGACATCATTGGTCTGACCGAGATGAGAAGGTGTCAGTCACATCACGCAGTTTTCAACACTGGAGAAGAACTGTTCCTTGGAACATGTGAAGAAAGAGGCGTTGGTGGGGTTGGTGTCCTTGTCAACACAAACCTGGCCATGAGCATTAATTCATTTGAGTGCCTAAAAAAATGGAATCAGACGACTACACTTGAATAGATGTGGCTCACTGCCGGCAGTTTCTATCTTCGTTGTCTACGTGCCAGCATCCACATACAAGGAAGAAGAAATTGAGGAATTCTACATGGAACTGGAGGAGTTCTATAAAGAAGATCACACCTTCTACAAGATAATAGTTGGTGATTTTAATGCCAGAATAGGACCAAGAAGATCCGCTGAAGAACTCCACATCAGGACCCATGGCCTAGAATGGAACGAACAGGGTGAGAGACTATTTGAGTTCATCATGTCGACCAAGACTGTTCATGATAACTCACAGAACCAGAAGGCTGAATCTAAAGTTGTACATCTTCTGGTGGACAGTTCCACAATGAAACTGACCACATCATATTTAATCAATGATTTTGCTTACCAATGTCAAGCCCCTAATATGGCAGCACTAAGAAGGACAAGGAAGGAGAGGCTGTCATCTCAAAATTCCAAACAGGATCGAACCACCAACTCCTTCATGCAAAATTCTACTTCACGAAAAGGGAAGAAAGGGGCTGCCAAATTTTAGAAGAGAACTCCCAGAATGACCACCAACTGGGAACTCTTGGCACCGTTGTGGCAACATGGGAAGATGCCATCATTGATGACATTGATGAAGAATACAATGGTTTCAGCACTTCCATAATTGTGCAAGGAACGCTGAGAGAAAGCCACAAAAGGATGCCTGTCTTCAAAAACTCTCAAGCTCATTCACCAACGTGGCAAGGCATGAGCCTCTGGTAATCATAACCTAATGTCCAAGCTTGCAAAGCAGTGCAGAGAAGCGATAAAGGGAAGACCTCAAAGAGAGAAGAGCAGCAATACTGGCTGATGCAGCAGAAGCCAGGAAAAGCATTCGCAATGCCCGCCTGTCTGTTGCCAACTATAAGACCAAGATGACTGCCCTCCGACACCCTGATGATCTATCATATCTTCCAGAAAGGCAATGGAGAAGATTATCCATGACTCCTACTCAGATCTCTTTGATAGCCACATCCACCTGCCCACATACCAAATTTTGCATAATGGACATGTCGTTCCCAATGTTCTCCCTTCTGAAATCCAACATGCCATTTTGTCGGTAAAGAAGCCGAACAGCACCTGACCCAGACAAAGTCAAATCCAAACACCTGAAGAATCTGTCATCAATACTCATCAACACATTGACTTGGCTCTTCACACACTACCTGTCTGAATGCAAGGTTCCCTCCCAGTGGAAAACCATCAGGACAGTTCTACTGTTCAAGAATGGAGATATCCATGACATTGGCAACTATCACCTGATCTGCCTGTTGTCCATCATCTACAAGCTGTTCACTTGAGTCATCCTGAACAGGATTGGCAGAACATTAGATGAAGGACAACCATGCAAGCAAGCTGGCTTCTGAAAAGGATTCAGCACAATTGACCATATCCACATGGTAACCAAGCTCATTGAGGTTTGTAGGGAGTTCAAGATGCCACTCTGTCTAACATTTATTGATTTAAAGAAAGCCTTTTGATTCTGTTGAGATTGAAGCGATCATCAAAGCCTTAGCCAAACCGGGTGTTCAAACTCAATACATCAAATCCTTTGTGAGCTGTATTACGGATTCATCAAAAGAATCTCACCATTCTACAAGAAGTGATCTATCAACACTATCACTATCTTACCATTCATCATCTATTTGCTAGAGTGGGCACCAGTAATATCTCCATATGTCCTGTCACATGCTAGTAGAACCCAAAGGCATCTGCTTGCTCCAGGAACATAAAGAGCCTCAAACCATTATATTAGGTAATGGGAATGACCTAATATAAATGTTACTGGTATTTGGCATATCAAATACGACACGAGCAGCTTGCCAGGCTTGCCATGAGGGTGGCATACTCTTGTAGTCACCTCTGAATAAAGCATTTATTGATGAACCGCGGCGTAGCGCGCCACGAGCAGGGCTGTGATAGTCTGGTCTGCTGGGTGGAATTGTGACGAGAGGGAAGTGCGGATGTGGAAGATGGCGGCCCCAGGGAGTGGGGGGTCATCTGGCTTGTTGTGAGGCTCTGCTGGGGGTGGCAGGCCAGGGCTAGAACCCGCCATGCCTCCCAGGCGCCTCATGAGCGGCTGGGCACAGGGGAGAGCAAGGGAGCAGCTCTGCCCCATGTCGGAGAGTCTCTGGTTCAGCATACCTGGGCCGGATTGAAAGAAAAACTGCTGCAGGGTGGGTGTCGATGATCCGGGCTGTGATAGTCTGGTCTGCTGGGTGGAGTTGTGATGAGAGGGGAAGTCGGATGTGGAAAATGGCAGCCCCATGGAGTCGGGGGTCGTCTGGCTTGTTGTGAGGCACTGCTGGGGTGGCAGGCCAGGGCTAGAACCTGCCATGCCTCCTGGGAGCCTCATGAGCGGCTGGGCCCAGGGAGAGCAAGGAGCAGCTCTGTCCCATGTCTGAGAGTCTCTGGTTCAGCATACCTGGGCCGGATTGAAAAAAAAAGCTGCAGGGTGGGTGTGGATGATCTGGGCTGTGATAGTCTGGTCTGCTGGGTGGAGTTGTGATGAGAGGGAAGTCGGATGTGGAA
>JAJIBD010031676.1:0-25524 GCA_021461705.1 Cryptotis parvus | reverse complement strand
TTTTGTATCTGTACATATTATGTTCCAAGATAATTGAGTATGGATAATAGCCATCTTTATTATACATGTAGATAGAAAATTATGTTTTCCTGTGATGAGAACTTTTAATATCAATCTCTAAACAATTTTCCTGTGCAGTACAGTCCAAAATATAGTCACCACACTGCATATTATATATCCAAGTCTTGTTTCCCAACTGAATGTTTGTTTATTTGAGCACCTTAGCCTTTTCCCTGTCTGTATTCCTGCCACTCTTTTGGCAATTACCATCAGTTCTCTGCAACATCAAATGGGTTGTTTGATGTGCTTACACTCCACATGGAAATGACAGCATACGGTATTTATCTTTTTGGTCAACTTAGTTCAAATAGTATAGTTTATGTGTAGTCTATCTGTGTTGTCATATGCGAAGATTTTATTTTTTATGTCAATTAACATTCCATTGTGCTGTTTATGTGTAAATATTCACATTTACAATATCCATTCATGCATTCTGAATATTTTGTCTTCATATATTGGCTAACATAAATTATAGTAGAAATGAGCAATGGGTTTTTGAGCAGTGGGGTTTATTTACATACCAGCATTATCTCTTGTCTTCCCATTGTTTATTACTTTGCTCAAGCAGGCACCATTAATATCTCTATAAAGTCCTGTGTACGGCTGGTGTAGACCAGGAGCATCCTGCTTGCTTCAGGAACATGAAGAGCCTCAACCATTCCCTTCAGGTCATGGGAAAGAGGTCTTTTGTCGTTACCTTTTTGGCATATCAAATACAACATGGGTAGCTTTGCCCAGGCTCTGCCATGCATATGGAACACTCTTGTAGTAGCCTCTCATCTTGTGCATTTATTGATGAGCGAGACAGGAAAGATCGGCTTTTTTGGTGGGGTGGTGCTCTAACGCAGGCTGTGGAGTCGGAGGTTGAAAATGGCAGCTGTCATGGTGTGGGGGTTCCTCTGATTTTTTGTGAGGCTCTGCTGGGATGGCGGGCCAGGGCTGATTCTGTCTTCCCTCTGGGTGCGTCGCGATCAGCTGGGCATGAAGAGAGTGCCCTTTATTTATATAAAGAGTTTATTTACATATAAGTTTATTTACATATAAGATTTAAAATTTCTTATTAACCCCTGGAAGAAAATATGAGAACTGGACATGATACCCAATTATTGCTTTCTAAATTTTCCATGTTGCTAGTAATGTGGTATCATATGGTCCACAGATACCACAGTGACACTTCAATTTATATTATCACCAACTTAATATAGAGGTTTTTACGTTCTTAGAACATGTGTTTATTATCTTTTTGAACATATAGTATTATATGCTCATTTTTATGCTCTCTTTTGATTACATAGTTATTATAATATGTATGAGATAACATCTATAGTTTTTATTAGAAATTTTCCTGATTATTTTTATTTTGAGCATTTTATATACCAATTGATATCTATATATCAAATGCATATCTAGAACCTCTAACATTTTAAAATTTGAATGTATTTTGTCACTATTGAATTGCATTAATTCTTTGGATGGCTTATATTAATTTATCAGATAGTATTTCAAAATATTTTCCCCCATATTTGTATAATACCTTTTCGTTCTGGTGATGGTTTTCTTTTCACAAAACCTTTTTTAGTTTGATATAATCCATTTTTAATTTTAAGGTTTTATTATTGCATACCTTTATTTATGCTTGATTATTTTTATTATATTTGGGTGGCACAATTGGTGATTCTCAGAGCTTACTCCTGGTTCTGTACTGAAGGGTAACATCTGATGAAATTAGCCCCATAATCCTTCTTAATAAACTACCATAGTGTTTGGCTTACTTCCAACAATGTATGAAATATGTCCTCCCATACCGTCATAAACTTTCATGTTGACGACCCTGTTCTGTCCTGCTACAAATAATCAGTAGTGTTAGACACTTAGGCAAAATAACTCTTCTTTGAAACTTTACATCTAAACAGTCTCTTCTTGATTTTGAACTTCCTACTCTTTTCCCATTGTTATCATATTTGTGCTGTACTTTAGTATCAGTGTCACTAAGTTTTCATTCCCAGGACCACTAGTTTCCAAGACACACCGTTTGACAACCTGTGTCTGTACGGGTAGTATCAGGTAACTATTCAGGGAGGAACCATTTTCTAAATTATCTTTAGTTCATTATTGCCACTTGTTTACTTTAATAAGAATAATGTTACTAATCAGATCCTCTGTATATCAGCAACTCTATTTTCTCTCTGAGTCTTCTATCTGCAGTCTATCACTTATTGATAATTCTCACTGACACTTGTAATTATCCTACTTGATCCTTACTTTGTGCAAGGTCTCACTTTCAATTTCCTATCAAAATCATTTCATTAATGTTTCCTTTATTCAAACTTTTATTGACTTTATTATATATAAAATTATTGTACTAATATGGTTCAGAAACAAAATTATACATATGAGCCCTTCCTCACTTTCTAAAGTAAAGGGCTTTCTATTCTAAGATTATTTCATATAAATTGTAAATGAACAAAGTGAGAACATATGTTTTATGGTGTATCCAAAGAAAAAAAATCTTATTGGAGGGTAGGACTGATAAAAGGCTGAGAATAGTGAAATTAGGGAGAAAAGAAAGACTAAAATATGCAGGTACTGAGAAAACACATTTCAACTTGTTCAAAGTTTTAAAGTCAGATGTGAGGAATGGGTAAATATTTAAGGTTTCTAAACCTGGAGTGTGTTTGATTTGCATGTAGTTCATGTAGTAGGGAGGATAACTTGAACTTGCAAGAATGCTTCTGAGAATGACTTGATTTTAAGGTAGATGAACAGATATCAAGTTGAATTATAACAGAAGAGTACAATAAAAATCAATGCACCTGATAAAAGTGTTCACTGAAAGTTAAAGAAAAAAGCGTTAACTGTAAGTAAAATGTTTATAGTTATCTACAGGAATTTACTGAGAGAACTTAGCACTACTGTGATACTAGTGAAACAGAGGCCTAATATATTTCTATGGAATGATGAATTCATGAACTACTTATTTAGTCGTTTCTTACATCTGGAGAAAGAAAACTACAGGATGGAGTCTGTCTTAAATTCATAGTCTATAGATCCTGACACCCCACAGCCCATGCAAACACAGTCTAAACATTAGGTAACAATAGTACATTTTGTCTCTAAAGCTGTTCAGTGTTCCCATACTGAGATAGTTCTTGGGTGGAATAGAGTCCTTATTAACTACATGACAAGAAGATCTATTGGAAGTCAGGCGTGTTATGTTTCACCAGAATTCAGAAGTAGCGCGAAATTTGGCTTTCATTAGGCGCTCCTTGCCTATCACGGTGTATTTCAGGTAGTCAGTTATTGATACCTGGACAGGCAGACATTCCCATATGAGGAGAAGAAACTTTTGCTCTGAAGAAATAGTGCCACGGATCTCTTTCAAAAGCTCAGAATTTTTGAAGTAAATGGGTGCATGCCATTTAAAGGATTGTAATTTTAGTGACAAGGGTTGACAATTTAACTGTGCTAGTGGGACTCAGCAATAACACTTTCCTGTTAGTTTTCTCAGGTCAAAAGATAATTGGAAGGGGGTAAGAAAATTATAGACTTAACTTTAGTCTTCTAGTAATTCATCACTACTCCAAATTCCACCATTATTTTTTGTCCATATAAGGAGGATAATTTTGAGACATTGGGTATTTTTTGTGGTAATATATATTCCTATTCATATTTAGATATGTTCTATTGGTACTTTGATTTTAGAAGGAATCACTTTTCTTAGAGAGAGTTGTGAGAATTGCCATGTCAGTTAAATTTAAACTGACATGTCAGTTAAATTACAGTGTATTTTCAGTATTTGTAATTACAGTATTAGACTACTACTGCACTTAAGATGTATAAAATAAAGAAGACAAGCAAATTCAAGGTACCTAGATTATTCTGGCTTCTCAGGGGAGACTGATAGAATATGGAAGAGAAAAGAAACAAGGACAGAGGCCAGAGTGATAGTCCAGTGGGTAAGGCGTTTGCCTTGCGACAGGCAGCTACCGGCCCAGTTCGATCCCGGCATACCATGGTCCCGAGCACCGCCAGGAGTAATTCCTGAGTGCAGAACCAGGAGAAACCAAGATTGCAGGTGTGGCCAAAAGCGCAAAAGAGAAAAGAAAGAAACAAGGACATGGGAGATAAGGATAAGTTAACGGCAGATTAGGGTCAGAGGCAAAGGAAACGAGTGGCAAGAGTTTGGTATATCTTTAATATCTGATCCACAGTCCCCCAAAAATCCGCGAGATCCAAACTAAACAAGCAAATATAAAAAAAAATGGAGTCTGTCAAGGAATAAGGTTGAAGGTTGGCGGGGAAAACTAGAGGCATTCTTGGAGGTAGGATTGCGTTGGTGATGAGAGGTTGGAAAATTATCGCCTCAAACAAAACTGAATAACTTTGTAAATCATGGTGTTCAATGGAACATTTAAAATATATCATAGAAATATAAGTGGTGTGGCTTTAATAAGGGATCAGATTTGTAGTCGAAGTCTAAACGCAGTGCCTTTCTGATATTCTCAATCCAAGTCCTTTCAGCACTCTGCCACATAATGCATTTCTGATCTTTGGCCCTCATATTCTGCTGATAATTATAGAATAACTAAGTTTATTTAAACACAGGATTCCTGTGATTCAAAGAAAGATGAAGAGTAATGTCACAACTTAAATTTTTCTTTTCTACAGTATCTTGCCCAGAAAAATTGCACCTGACTGCCACATATGGATCAAATTACTTTATATGTATCACAGAAAATTTGGGAAATCACTATTTCTTTTTAGTCATGCACTATGCTATCTCAAAAATGCAACAATGCTGTATACTAAAAGGAAATAAAGTGATAGATTTTATTGATAGCTGTTCTGATTATAATTTCCAATATACCAACAATAATATTTCAAAGTAAGTGCCAGAGAGATTTGATGCATCGCCAAAGATGCACTAATTATGGTGAGATCTACGGAAGGCTGTCATTTCATTTTTTCAAAAAGTTATGAAGGTTGTCTTGAGTTATGGTAGTAAGTGATTCTTAAGGTGTAAAAGTACTTCTTGATAGTGTTCACCTGTACACTCAAAGTTTGAAACCATCATTTCCAGCCTGCAGTCCAGCATTAGTCGAAGGACAGTGAAGTGAGACTCACTGAATTAGAGGATTTAGAAAGAAAGAGTAGTTTAGCTGGAAATATTGACTGTGGAACATCAGCTTATTATATACACATGAAATAATGAATAAGTTCACTCAAAAATAATGAAATATTACTAAGGACCCCTTGACAAATTATTGAGAAAATAATAAAATATATATGTGTGTGTATATATATACTCCCCCTTATATATGTGTATGCAATATATGTGTATTAATGTATATTATATGTGTGTGTATATATACACACACACAACTCATTTATAAGGCACAAGGGGCAGAGCTACTACCAGCTCTCCCCTGTGCTAGTTGATCATGAGGTGCTCTGGAGGGAAGGCGGTTCTCCAACCCTGGCCCGCCATCCCAATGGGAAGCCTTTGAGAAAATAGAGGAACTCCACCATGAGGACCGACATTTTCAACATCCAGGGTCCATAGCTTCTCAGAGATACACCTAAGAGAAAAAGCTGATCTCTCCCCATTAAATCAATAAATGAACAAGAAAGGCCTACTACTCGAGCGCATACCACCCTCAGAGGCAGAGCCTGGTAAGCTACCCTTATCGTATTTTAGCCCAATGCCAGTAAAGTTCTTACCCCTCATTCCCATGACCTGAAGGAATGGTTTGGGAGGGTTCATCTTTCTGTAGTGAGCAGATGCCCTTAGGTTATACTAGCGTGACAGGATGTGTGGAAATGTTACTGGTGCACTTATTCGAGCAAATCGATGAATGGGAAGACTAGTGATACAAGTGGTAGCAAAATAGCATATATGGAAAATTGATGAGTGATGGTCGAAAGGAATTGGAGGAAAAGCTAAGAAAAATGAATCCTCTGAAAATTAATGAGAACTATTCTGGGACAACAAAGGGGGAACCGCATGGTGTCAAATGCTTATAAAATTGATAGAAAATATTTATTGAATAACATAAACTTGAGAAATTCTATGGAATTGGAGGGGTTCTATAAAAGATCACACGCTTCTACGAGATCTTAGTACGGTGATTTTATGCCAAGATAGGACCAAGAAGCTCGTTTGAAGAACTCCACATTGGGACCCATGGCCTAGAATGGAGAACAGGGTGATCAACACTAAACTTGATAAAAGATTTTAGTGAATTTTAGTATTAAATAATCGATAGCTAATGGAATTGAGATGTGAGTTACAAAAGGAAAATATATTGAATTGGGTTAATAGAAAAAATAATACAAAAAATATGAATACTTGCCCCGCTCTTCTTTTGGATGTGAGCCGGCCCTCTGTGCTGTAAAAGCAAGAACAGCGGTGCTGGAATGGATGTGGGGAGAAAAAGGACCTCTCGTTACTCCTTTTGTAGAAGTATTGGCTAGTCAAGACTCTTTAAAACCCAATATGAACCTACCTCCAAAAAATAGAATTGTGCTCCCATTTGATGCGGCCCAGCAGTACTATTCTTGGAAACTATATCTGGGGTGCGGGTAGCAAAAATACAGAAGAACACCATACTGCTTTTCTATATTCATAGCAGCTTTATTCACAACAGCAAGAATATGGAAACAACCTGGGTTCTCCATAACAAACGACTGTATAAAGAAACTATGGTTTTTACATCTATATAATGGAATGCTATGCAGCAGTTAGGAAAAATAAAGTTATGAAATTTGCCTATAAATGGATGGAAATGGAGAGTATCATTCTGAGTGAGAAATTAGTCAAAGGAGAAAGGAGAAAGATAAAAAATGGAGCTTTATTCATTTGTGGATTAGTAAAAAAAAACAATAGTATGAGGCTAATAGCCAAGGCCAGGCAAAGGGGGGACCAGGAGAACTTGTCAATAGTTAGAATCCACTACAAAGTTGTGTGTCAATGGGTGAGGGTTAGAAATAGAAGGCACCCATGTTTTAATAATGGTTGTAAATGGTAATGCCAGACTAGAACCTTAGGCTTTGAATGTAGACAAATATCTTTGATAATCCCTAAGTGTTACGAAACCACAATGTACAAGAAAGGGAGAAAATGAATAGGTAAAAAGAAAGAGAGAAGAAGAGTAGGAGAGAGAGAGAGAGAGAGGTCTTCATAGAGGCAGGCTTGGAGGGAGAAAACTGGGACATTGATTTTGAAGGGTGCATTGTGGAGTGATGGGTTCTGGAACACTGTATGACTGAGACCAATTATGAGTAACTTGTAATTATATATCTCATGTGATATAATAAAATTTTAAAAAGGATTCTACGTATTGTGGAAATAAAGGGAGAGAACACATGGCGCTATCAATAGGATCTACACTTAATTGTAGATAAATTCATAAGTACATCACTGATCACTTGACTTCCGTGCGATCATCGATTACTCGAGCAGGCACCAGTAACATCTCGGTAATGTACTGGCACATGCGAGATAGCCCAGAAGATGCATCTGCCCTCAGGAACATAAAGAGCCTAAAACCATTCCGTCAAGTCATGGGAATGTCTATAAGTATTACTGGTATTTGGCATGTCAAATGAGTTACAAGTAGCTTGCCAGGCTCTGCTGTGCAGATTGGAATAATCTTGTAGTCACCTCAAAACTTCGAGCATTTATTGATGAACTTCTTGCGACTGCAAACATGTAGCCAAGCTACAAAGAAAAAAATGCCTAAGTATAGAGAAGAATTGTAAAGTAGAAAGTAAGAACAAAAAGCTCTAAAGTATATAGAAAACATATTATTTGTTTTCCTGCAGAATTATCAGTAAGTTTATTATTAAAACTGTTAGATAAAAATTATTATTAAGAGGGCGGGAGGCGTGGCCCAGCGGGTAGAGCGTTTGCCTTTGCTGCGACCAGCCTGATGCTGACCAGGGTTCAATCCCCGGCATCCATATGGTCCCGGAGCACCGTAAGGAAATTCTTGAGTGCAGAGCCAGGGTAACCCTAGAGCATCGCGGGTGTGACTAAAAGCAAAAAAAAAGTATTAGTAAAATTAATTTCTATCTAAACTTATTAGATAAAATTCAATTTTATCCTAAATTATTGAATAAAATAATTTTATCTAATTTATTAGATAAGGTAATTTTTATCTAAAATTATTAGATAAAATTATCATCAGCAAAATTATATTATTAATGTGAAAGTATTTGTGTTCACTAAATCACTTGATCAAGTGATCAATTATATAAATCACTTGTTCAAGTGATCCTTGATCAAGTGATCAAGTGATTTGCGTTATGTAAAATTCTCATTATATCTTCTATTTTGAAGAACATCAGTGACTATATACTCGGAAGGTAAGAGACTTAACAGATGTCTATCCTAATAAACCAAGGGAGTTAAGTTGTTTTACGTGGCGAGTGGGTGTGGCTTCAAGAGGTGTTCAAGGTGTCCTTGGGCCTCCCAGCAATTAACAGTCAACTAGATTTGAGTTACTCCTAATATATTTGGGACCTCCAGGTACACAACGTGAAGTATTTGAGAGCCCCTTAGTAGGTGCCCAGTAATGCTAGAGAACACAGAGTATCGGTGATCAAACCAGGGTCAGTCACAAGCAAGGCACTTTGATCCCTGTATTATCTCTTGTTCCTGTTTTATGTATATTTTAGGTAATGATAGTTGTTTGTATTGATGAATTATTTTTCTTTTCCTAGTAAATTGTTGACCTAACTTTATTAATAACACCCTATTTTCATCCATTGAGTTTTAAAACTATCAATCACATATATTTTGGGTTCATGTTCAATGAAAAAATATACCTTGACATATATTCCTTGTGCTGGATTCTAACAGCACTACCTAAATAGTAATATTTCACAGAGATTTTGGAAAACTGGTAATGCATTTTCCTAAGCTTGCTTCAGATACAACCTTTGCTTTATTAGCTAGCTGCTATGACTTATCTCCTGCAAGCTAACCATTTTGTGTCGCACAAATGTGGACTTTAAAGAGAACTGGGCGAATGGAGCAGAGAACTTAATCTCAACTGGTGAACTGGTCGCCTTTAATTGAGATTATCTCAAAACCCGATGCTAAAGAAGAAAGTGGCTTTATAAATACCATCTATAAGAAATCATGAGTAAAATCTCCACAGTAATTGTTAAACTTCTAAAATGAAATTCTTGGACGTGTTATTTTAATGACTGCTTTTTTTTTTTTTTTTTTTTTTTTTTTTGGCTAGAGAAAAAGTTATTTATAGAACAATGAAATAAATGTACTTTGCCTAGATTATCAAGTAAAGCGAAGGATGGAAAGAATTCTAGTCTGTAAAATATGCAGTCAACAAATAGAGTAAGTGAGAAATACATTTAAATTGATCAAGTGACCTCAAGAACTGTTCCACCCTTCCTTCAAGGAGTTAATGCCAGTCAGTGTGAAAAATGGGTGCTCTTCATTTTTGGCCTTAACTATAAGGATTATTTATGACTGCATTAGAGCACCAGAGAAGCTTTAAGCCATGTTTTGTTTTGTTATAAATTTTGCAATATTCTCATCACATTTCCATCACATTATTCATTTACAGAGAAACAAAATTAAAGAAAGCAAGTATTAGTGAATTTAATAACTCTTTCTAAGGTAAATAATGAATGGCTATGAAACTGATCTTCTTTATTTAAAAAATTTGCTTTTTTGGGGGTCACCCAGCAATACTAAGGGATTACTCCTGGCTCTGAATTGAGGAATTACTACTGGGAGTGCTCAAATGGGATGCCATTTTCTGGGATCTAAACCAGGTCAGTCATGTGCAAGGCAAATGCCCCACCCACCGTTCGATCACTCGGGCCCGAATAATCTTCTTTACACTATTCTTTTCCTGCTTTAAACCTTGTGCTTGTCTGTTCTATAGTCTCCTCCCATAACTAAGGATACAAGGAACTTTCTCCAACAAGACCTTATTTTCTCATGCTGAGTTCGCAGTGTCACAATTATTGGCCTGAATAAGGGTCTGAGCAGAGAACACACACGTTCACTGTCAAACTGAACCTTACTTTAGGTGTTCGTGTAAAGTGTTTTATTTTCTGATCGTAGCTCTGAATCTATATTGATTTTATGCCTAAATTTATATATAGATTTGTGTTGGACTCATGCTTTTTCGGCTTATAAATGATATATACATGTACAAACAGAGGTGTTTTCAGTTCTACATTTTATAGTCTTGACCATATCCTAAACAGTCTTGTCACTTGTCTTGCTGTTGTTCATCGATTTGCCTAGCAAGCGCCAGTAATGTCTTCATTCTTTGAGAATGAGTCCATTATTTACTGTTTTTGGCATATCAGCGAATATACGGGCAGCTTGCCCAGGTTCTGCCATGGCTCTGGGTTTCATCCAGGAGCCAGTCTTTTCTATGTCAGACCTTCAGCCACCCAGGTTCCAGGGGCAGAAACCTGGGTGTGAACGCAAAACCTGTCTCCTGTCTGCCTCTGCCAGAGCAGCTGGGCAATGCAGCCGTACCTGCAACACCTCAAGGGGCAGTGGCTATGAGTGATTAAAAAGGTGTCTAATTGATCTCTGAGATTTTCCTAGTATATTTCAACTCCTGAGTTCACTATTAATACTAACTTTGGCTCATTGATCTTGATCTAAATACATTCTTTTATTTGAATGTGTTTTATAGTTTATCCTTAACTGCTGTCTTTCAATTCATCCAGAAGCTACTCTCTAAAGTTATTTCTACCCAATAACATGCTTTAACTACCCCTAGTTGCAGTTTTTTATTTCTTGAAAAGACTAAAAGTCTCTGTTACAAAAACATATTTCCTTATTCCTTTATCTTTCAAGACTAGAATATAAATCCCTTTGACCTTGATCCCCAAACACATAAATTCAAGTAAACTGGGGCCAGAAAGTTAGTATGGGGACTAGAGTGCTTTCGTGTTAAATGGCTAACCCCAGTTCAATGCCTGTCACTATGTATGGTCCCCTATTTTTCTAATATTGGAAACATTAATGTCTTATGGATCTCTTAGCCACTCTTTAGCAAGTTCTTTTTTTGTTTTAAATTTATTTAAATATCCCACTTATAATGTCAAAGGAATTTCTCATAGCCCGTGTGGTGGTAGCACTGGGGGAACCGTTGAGGCTCTCCACTTGGTGGGCTTTGCTCCATTCTGCTGTTCCCTACCTCCTCCACTTTAACAGAGAGTCACGTGATTATGAATCTCTCAAACAAAACTGGTGACATTATCTTAGAATTGTCATGGGTTTATGCTACACAGAAAAGATAAAGTCTTGGGAATGGGATGTAGAAAAGAATGGTTAGGAACTTGGCCTCTTTCCATAAGCAAATCGAGGTTATCTCAGTTTCTCATCCTCTTCTCCATTCTTACCGTTCACAGGGTTCCATGCTGTAACGCTCTGTCTCTGGCACTGTATGTCTTCAGAGATGTATATGCCGCCTGTCCCTCAACTAAGCCATCAGGGAAAATCCAATTATTTCCCCCAAGCTTCTGATTAAAAAATCAGATTACTTAAACTTCCCAAGAAAGTTTAACTATTGGTGGTAAGATCCCTTTCCCTTCCATATCTCACACTTTCCAGGATGCTCGTGGACCACCACAAACAGTTTTTTTAACAGATTGCTGAAATGTGAGAAAAGCACTAAGACTCTTTTATTATAACATTAAGCGATTGATGGAATTAAAAGATGAGCTCTCATCTGCCAATTATCTTGCTTACGGGCTAACCAAAACAAGAAAAGAAAACACTCCACTTCTGTCCTTATTAGAAGTGACAGGCACCAACTCAAACCATTATGACGTTTCTGCTATGGTAGCAACATTTCCCAAATACCACATAAGTACAGAAGCCTAAATATTAAAATATTTTACAAGTTCAGGTTCTGTGATAGTGACTGTGTCTGGTAGTTTTAGAAAAGTTGGATTGATGAAATAAAAAAAATTCCCTTTGAGGGAATGGTTTACCTGAGGCATCCAGTGAGATTTTCTGGGTTTTAAAAAGATGCTTCCTTAATCAGGTCAGGGTTTGTTGTTGCTGGGTCCCCCCAACTCCCGCCCCACCCCGACAGGATTTTGAGTCTTTTTTAGGGACTAGGAAACCAGAAATATGAAGAGATGCTGCTTTCTGCTTCTTCTCTGTACCAGAGAAGTGTGAAAACCTAAGTTTCAAATCTGCTTCCTCTTCCTTCAGCATGCAGGCGCTTAATTAGGGTGCTTATCCTAACACCTAAGAACATACTTTCTGTCTCTGATTTCATTCCAAAATCTTATATTGGCTTTTTGCTTTTTCCTGCCCCAATTTTTTAAGCCTCCCCAGACTGTTTTTGCCCAGGAGGCCCTCTAAGGATACTGTCGCTCTGCCCTCACCTTCCACTCAGAACAGCCTCTGTTGAATCTATTTGTGCTTTGGCAGTTTTACTCTACCGGCAAATTCGCTTCCACTTTTTGAAAGAGATCAGTCTCATTGTTTTTTAAGTTTAATTTGGTCTAATGTTATTCCTTACCTATATTCTGAATGAGGAAGGACATTAGCAAAACTGGAATTCAACTTTTTCAATCACCACATTCTGATTAAATTATTGTATTGTTTAGTGACATGATCACTTAATCACTTGACTTCCTGTAGATCATCGGATTACTCAAGTGGGCACCAGTAGCATCTCAATATGTCCTGTCACATGCGAGATAGCCCAAGAACATCTCTCCCCACTCAGGAACATAAATAGCCTCAAACCATTTCATCAAGACATAGGAATGAAGTTTATAATTGTTACTGGTATTTGGCATGTCAAATATGACACGGTAGTTTGCCAGGCTCTGCAAAGAGATATGATTAAAATAATAAAATTTAGAGACTAAAAACACTCTGTGTAGACATCATTTTATGTAGAAAAATTATGAGTGAAACATAATCTTATATGTAAGATTTTAGGCATAAAATGATATAAATTCAGAGCTAAGGAATAGAAAATAAAACACTTTCCAATGAGCACCAAGTAAGGTTCTGTATAGAGTGAACATGTGTGTTCTTGTGCAGCGGATATTTATCCAGGCCAATACTCAGACATTGGTGAACTCAGCATGAGGGAAAATAAGGTCTTTGAAAGTAGGAGTTTGAAGTCAGCCAGATTGTAGAAGAATACAAAGATAATGGATGAGATGTTTGTTGGTGTGTGTGTGTGGGGGGGTAGCGAGGGGGCTCCTCTTAGTGAGCTCAGGGCTGACTCCAGGCTCTGTGTTCATTGATTACTCCTGGAGGGGCTCAGGGGACCATATGGGCACCAGAGGATTGAAATCTGTGGGCCACAAAGTTTCCAAAAGCAGGTAAGCGAGGCTCCCTACCTGCTGTATAAATGGCCCCAGGACACATTTATAAACAAAGGAAAAGTGTCTCCTCTATGGCTGCTCTATATCAGAGTACTTGCATTTCTCAGCACATATCATAGAGATAACCTGTAGGCAGTTTTGCGCTTCTACCAGAGATGTTAGAAAATTACCCTAGGACCATGTGAGCAAACATTTCAATGTGCATTTTTCCCCCTTACCTGATTTCACCCTTTCTGAAAAGTGACACCTCAACTGGAGCAGACCCAAAAGGGGGAGAATCATAGTGCAGTCATGACCCAAACTGTCTGACGCCCAGGAGCAGCAACTTTTATTTTTGAGCTCTTCTGTGGTTCTCACAGTGTGATAGGTTAGAAATAAAATGTTGTATCTTATAATACTGGCTATTTACAGTCAACAGATGAGCAATCATGACAACAATAGGAACATTACAGTCCACAGGTAACCCCAGCATATATGTGCATGTGTTCATTTTTAAATCTAAGAGAGTCTTAATTTGAAATGCAGCCCAAAAAAATATTTGCTTTTTTTGACTTCATAACATTGCTTGTTCTGTCAGTTATATGCCCAATTTTCTAGAAATTTGAAGACTAACATCAGCATATGTAAAGTAAAGGAGAAAAGACAGGGAGCTGCCCTTGTTTTCATGTGCTACAGGATTTAACAGAAGCCTGGGTCTCATTTATGTCACCATAGATTTATTTTACAAGTTTGACTTGCAAAAGGCATGTTAGAATTTGTGAACTTTAATACATTTTTTGAGAAGCAGCTATAATAGCTCATGTACTGATCTTTTAGTGTGCTTTTTGTTGGTTAATGGGCACACCTTTACAGTCAAATGTAACTGAGGGTAAGTCTGAGTATATAAAGATTAGAAAACTTTAGTGACAAAATATATGAAATCTTATATTTACCTATAAGAAAAAAGATTAAATATTTAATATTTTTCTCAATAGATACTTAAAATGAACTTATCCTTAAAAAATGATTTTAAGGGGCTGGAGCGATAGCCCAGCCGGGTAGGGCGTTGCCCTGCACGTGGCCGGCCTCTGCCGGCCTGGGTTCAATCCCGGTATCCCATATGGTCCCCCGAGCACCGCCAGGAGTGATTCCTGAGTGCAGAGCCAGGAGTAGCCTCTGAGCATTACCGGGTATGACCCAAAAAAGGCAAAAAAAAAAATGATTTTAAGAGATTGACATGTTATTATAGCATTGTAAGCCTTGCATGTGGCCAACTAGGATTGTTTGAACCCCTATACCATATACTGTCTCAGAGCACCATTGGAAGTAATCCCTGAAACAAAGCCAAGAGTAAACCTGGAGCACCACTGGTTGTGACTCAATGTTTTATAAAAGAGGAAAGAAAACATAAGAAAGAAATTCAAAACATAAACTACCAGGATCGTTTTTAATTTTTAAAAAATTCTTTGTTTGAAAATTTCAAATAAAGCTGTATTTTGTCATAGCATTTTATGAATCATTTTAAAATATGAATGCTAATGTGTTTTGAATATAATGATAATTATGTTGATTTAATATTCTGGGTATTAGAATTTTATTATTATTTATTTTTTTTAGTTTTAGAACATAGTTTAATAACATTGTGCTTATCAAAATTAAACTTTCAAAGGAAATTATAAACAATATAAAAAGCATGCAAATAAATATAATCTTTGCTATAAAATATTATCAATGTTATTGAGCAATCTAGAATTATCATCCAGTACTAAATTTAAAAAAAAATATTAGGATGTCACCCCTTAAGGTTTCCCATTTTGGGTTGTCTTTTCAATACTTCCTTTTGTCCTTAGAAACTCTTTTTATTTTTACCCCAACATTGACACTTGTTTCTTCTAACTTTTAAATTAGTGCTTGCTTTAAAAATGAAAATATTAGCTTTTATAGTATGAATTAAGTTATATAGGATCAATTCATATTTTATCTGTTATGCATTTTGGCTGCTAAATTTACCTACTCATAATACTGACTAGATAGTAGGATTTAAAAACCAGAAGCATGCATAATGATCATCTAGGGTCAGTAGCTTAAGGATTAATATATCTTTATCAGAAGGATAGGAGAGCAACCACACACCAGACACAGATCTGGAATAAAAGATGCATTGAAGTAAGTTCCAGTTATCTAAGAGCTCTCACCCAGTGAGAGGCCATGGGCAAAAACACCAGGTAAACATTGATAAATGCACAGCAGGGGGCATTTAACATTGAAGTATGTAAACTTTTTATTGAACTGAAGAAAATCCTTTTTGCTACCTAAAATTTTATAATGAATTATTTATATTATAACAAAAAAGCTATTTTTGTAATTTTAAAGTGGAAAAACCCAGATATCCCCAAGAGTCTTGCAGATTGTTATCCTGGGAAGCATCCATCAGGCCACAAAGTTATTGATTTAATTCAAAATCCAGCTCAATTTTTGTTGGTTTCTTTTGAATGAAAATTATATTTACTTTTTTTGACATGAAATTGCATTCTGTTATAATATACATACATAAACTCACATGTTTCATTAAGTTCACTTCTAGAAGTACAGCAATAATGTTTGTTAACACAATTTTGATACAGGTTGAAACACAATAGAATCATAAGGTTCTAAAGTTGTTTCATCGAATGATTGTTTTATTATACATCTTCTGCTTACCTCATACTCAGTTTGATACTCTCAGCTCTTGCCTAACATCCCTTTTATCCTCGTCATTTGATTAAAAAACAAACAAGCAGACAAACCCCCAAATCCCTGCCTTGTTCATTCCAGTATGGTTTTCAGGTTTTATCTTTATGTCTCCTCCCTTTTTATCTAAGTCATATAACCTAAATAAATTCCTTATTCAGTACTATTTAGAGAAACATTTTTTGTAGTGCTAGTCATGATAATTTCACCAATGGAATCACTATCATTATAAACTGTCTCTAGGAACACAATTATACAGTTTATGTATTATATATTTAAGTCGCTTAGTCAAACTTACTTATAAACAAACTATGTTGTCATAGAATACACCTTCTCATGGCATATCGTAAATTTACTCTGCATTTATTCTAGTCTTTTTCTAAAATATTTGTAGGTCAACATCTCTAAATGTAGTAGTTAGAACTGAATAGGATACCAAGGTAACGTAAAACATGAATCAGGAGGTCTTGTCAATAGGTGGAATCTACTGCAAATGTGTGGTAGTCAGAGGTTAGGTAAGACAGAGAAGGGAACAGTGTGCTAATAATCATTGAAAATGATAATACTAGCCTAGAACTGAGCATTGAATATGGGCAAAAAGATATACACGAAAACCTATAAATGCATGCATTACATGGGCCAGAGCAACAGCACAGCAGGTAGGGGCATTTGCCTTGCATGTGGCCGACCGAGGTTCAATTCCTGGCATCCCATATGGTCCTGCGAGCACTGTCAGGAGTAATTCCTGAGCGAAGAGCCAGGAGCAACCCCTGAGCATTGCCGGATGTGACCCAAAAAAGCAAAAAAAAAAAGTATGTATTACAATCCACAATGTGTAAGAGAAGGAAGAGAGAGAGAGAAAGAGAGAGGAGACAGAGAGACAGAGAGACAGGGAGACAAAGACAGAGAAAAGAGGTGAAGAACCTGTCATAGAGACAGGCTAGGGAGAAGGGAGGTAAGTGGGGACATTGGTGGTGGTAAATGGGCATTGGTGGAGAGATGGGTGCTCGAGACACTGTATGGCGGAAACTCAAACATGAACATCTTTGTAATTGTATATCTCTCGGTAGTATAAAAATATTAATTAAAAATGAGAACTCTTGTAGTCATCAAGAGTATCCCACCCATACGGCAGAGCCATGCGACACATGGCAAGATACCTGTGTCATATTTGATATGCCAAATACCAGTAACAATTACAGACCTCATTCCCATGACCTGATGGAATGGTTTGAGGCTCTTTATGTTCCTGGAGTGACGAGATGCCCTTGTGCTACACTAGCATGTGACAGGATGTATGGAGATGTTACTGATGCCCGCTCTAGCAAAATCAATGACCAACGAAAAGACAAGTGATACAAGTGAAGTGAAGAACTGAATAGGATATACACAGACTATCCTATATAATACAGAATTTATACTTTTATATTTCTGCCAAGAATTTATACTTTTATATTTCTGACTCACATACATTGGACTATGCTGCTACCAGCACTCTCTGTGGCCAGCTGATCATGAGGCACCCAGGAGGGGAAGGCTGGTTCTAGCCCTGGCCCGCCATCTCAGCAGAGCCTCACAAGAAGCCAGAGGAACCCCCCAAACCATGAGGGCCGCCATTTTCCACACTCCAGACTCCCCAGTTCATCAGAGCTCCACACAGCAAAGCCACAAGCCCAACTCATCAATAAATGCGGGATGAGAGGCAACTAACTACAAGAATATCCCACCCGCACGGCAGAGCCTGGTAAGCTACCCGTGTCGTATTTGATATGCCAAAAACCATTAACAATTATAGCCCTCATTCCTATGGCCTGATGGAATGGTTTGAGGTTCTTCATGTTCCTGGAGAGAGTAGATGCCCTTGGGCTACACTAGCATGTGACAGGGCATATGGAGATGTTACTGGTGCCCGCTCGAGCAAATCGATGAACAACAGGAAGACAGGTGACAAGTGATACAAGTGATTTCTGCCAAAGACCTACTGGTCATGTAAGATATGTACAAGAATATTTAACCAATATAACTTCTACTAGACCCAAACTGAAAACTAAAGAATGGTTTGATTTGTTAAAAGAAATACAATTCTATGTATTTGTGAAATGAAATACCTGTAGTGTTGCTGACAGGATTCAGTAGCTTCTACCCTAAGAGTAACACCTTGTTCCGAGAGTATTTTAGCTTGAATAATTTGATTATGAAGGTGTAGAAAACCTGCCTTGGTCTGTTGTTGAGATAGCTCATAAGACACAATTATGAGGTGCCCTCCTTATCTGCAGAGAGACAAGCATCCTTATCTCCAAGACAAGAAACATGAATGAGCAGTACTGTGTGCACTTTTCCCTCCTTTAGTATACATGCTTCATAAATTTTATGGTCCTATCACCCTTCCTCTGACATGCTTCTCTTATCAAATCAAGAAAATAAAATGTTCAAGTTGAATCACTTCTTTGGCTCTGAAACTTCCTATGTCAGGCCAAACTTGTATTAAATTAACTTGTCTATTTTCCTGTTGTAAATATGTCTTTTGTTACAAAGGCTTTAGATAGAATTTAGAAACTTGGAAGGAAAGGCTAGTTTCCCGTGATACACAACACTCATCATCTATTGGCACATGCAGGAATATCATAAATCCTAAAAATATGTTGAGTGAACACAGTCCTGCAGAGAATATATGCGAAATGGTATTCTATATGGTACCACTTCTATAGAGTACATTGGCACTTAAAATAAACTTATGTAAATAAGATTTGTATATTGATTCCCTTATTGAGTTGGCAAAAGTGAGATTTAGGGGAGTGCTTTTAATGTGATAGTGCAGCCTTTCATATCCTCTGGGATTTATTTCCTAGGGTATAATGACCATCAGGAACAATACATATTTTGTGTACAATGCCATCCACATGTGGTGTTGAAGCTCACATCAGGGTCAACGGCAGGTAAGGCAAGTGCCTTACTCCTGTAACTGAGATGATTTATTTTATACAGGATGATCAAAATCAATTGTTAAATAAAACACCCATTTCATTAAGAACCTTGAGCATTAACAAATATTGGTATCCATGAATTGGGTACTGGAACAGGTTTGTCCTAGAACAAATACACTGAGAATCATTATAGAGTTTTTAACAGATAATTTGTTATATATATATGCAAAAAATTAATTGTGCTATATAATTTAGATCGTTATACTCCAGTATATTATGTTCACATTGATACCATAATATTAATAAGAAAAGTAAATCTATTTTTATTTAATGTATTTCTACTTGTGTAACCTAATAATTTCATTTAGTTTGATATCCACTAGGTAAAAAGTATTTGAGCAAAAAATAAATCTTGTTTGTTTGTTTGTTTTAGTATTGGGGCCAAATGTGGCAGTACTCAACTCAATTCGGATTTGCACACAGGGATCATTACTTGATCATTCCTAGAAAGATCATCAGGGTAATGGGGATAACTCAGGTTGGCCATGTGAAAGGCAAGCACACTGCCTGTTGTACAATCTCTCTGCCCACACCACCAAGTGTAAGGTTTTGTACATGCCTGCCATCTGTGCCTTAAGGTGTTGCTAGGTGTGGCTGCAGTGCGCAGTGTTGGCAGGTGCAGACAGGAGACAGGCTTGTCTACATCCTGGGGCTCTGCCCCATGGGCCCTGAATGGTTGTTGGTCTGACATAGAAAAACTGGGCCCCCTGGGATGAACCCAGAGCCAGCAGGGAAGACTGGCAAGCTACACGTGATGTATTCGATATTCCAAAAACAGTAACAATAATGGAAATATTAATGGACCTCATTCCCAATGAATGGAGACGTTACTGGTGCCCCCCTTGAGCAAATCAATGAATAATGGGGAAGACAAGTGATACAAGTGATATCTGTATGATCTAAACAGTTAAACAGTAGCATTGTCGAACCACAGAGAAAATGATAATGCGACCATTTTGTGAAGACAGATGTAACATAATGCCTCAAAACAATGTCTTTGTGTAACAGAGCTTCATGGCTTCTTTCTGGAGGCTCCAAGTTTGAAGGTGTTAGTGAGGTGTTTTCTGGAGCCTTGTAGACTGTCTGCTCTCTTCTTCTTAGCTCCTGTGTTTGGCTGCCACTCATTGTCATTCCTTGTCTGCAATCAATTCTCCACCTTTACAGGCGATATACTTCTATGCCTCATCATAAAGTCTTTACCCTTGGCTAATTCTGTCTTTTCAAAAAAAATTTTAATAAGAATACTAATTGCTTTAGAGCAGAACCCATCCAAATAGCCTCATTTTAACTCGAAATACGGTCACTTTTATAAGGGATCAGAGATTAGTTTTCAGCATAATTCTAACCCATAAATAAAAGATACTGTTGGAACAGAGAATACAGGGATCAAGGTGCTCGTCTTGTTACAGTCATGCCTGGTTTGATCCTCAGCTCTGCATCAGGTCTCCTGACACCATCTGAAGTGGTCTCTGAGTACAGACCTAGGAGTAAGCCCCAAGCAATATCGGTGTGTGTGCGTGCATGTGTGTTTGTTATGTAAAGTTTGAATTTAATATATAATTGAAAGATAATCCAAAATTTTAATAAAAAGAAAACTATAGTTTTCCAAAACTATAGTTTCTGAGATGAATAAGAAGTGATTGTTAGGGTGGTTTGGTTGGTAGTACATCAACCTGGTATAATATCTAGTTATAAACAAAATGTTAGAATAATGTAAAATATTAAAAGTAAATAGTTTGGAACTATGGGATGCTCTGGAAATTTTCCAACCTTTTACCAGCTATCGTATTTTCATTTAAGAAAATTGATTTATTTGAGAGGCAATTTAAATATCTGGTGGAAAACTAACCGAGAATTCCAGTCAAATACCCACTTTTCCTATCCTCACAGCTAGTACAAATTGCTCTCACTTCTCATATTATTTCCAGAATATTTAACAAAACTATATTCCCAAAATCCACATTCAGCATACTTTGTTCCTATTTTGTCGTTTATACAAAAGAAACATAAGTAAAAGGAATTTATTATGAAGTTGAAAATCAGGAATGACATTTACAAATATAGCTCATTTACCATCTGGCATCCACAAGGATATCATAATAAATGGGGTCACAACAAACTCCTTTTGTAAATAGACCTGAAATAGACTAGGGGATTTGGAGGAATCTTTCCTATAAAATTTTAATAGACCATTTGAGAATGAATTCTACACAGCTGGCCAATGAAAAAAAATCTAGTGTAGATGCCAAAATCAGGTTTAATTCCCTTGAAATCCTTTAGGATTCTTACATGAAAGGAAATGGAAATTTTGGTGTCTTGACAAATAAAAAATCTTTTCTAATTAAGAAAAACTAACATTGGTGATGTAACATGGTCAAAGTATTTCTTCTTCCCTTCCTTTTTTCTTTTCCTCCTTGTCTGTTTCTAGTCATTAATTTTTTTTCACATCAGTCTTGCACAGCAAAACCACTTAAGAATAAAGATAACAGCACAGAACCATTGCATGGCCAGAATCATTTAGAATCATTTTGTTCAGATTTCCAAAGAAATGGCAAGAAATAATCTAGATTAAGAAAGGAGGCTGTTAATTCCCATATTATTTCTAGAAAATACATGTTTTGCTTTAGTTCTTCCCCAGTGAAATGCTTCTGTTGAAAATGATGTACCTTAAAATAAGCCAGGTGGAGGGAAATTTAGCACATGAGCAGAAGAAAACCAATCAGTTGATAACACATGTAGAATTAACAGACCCTATATATTTAGTTAGAAAAATATACAATTTCTAAAAATACCTTAGCAACGTGAGTCTGCTTCACTTCCATCAAGTGTGATGACTAGAGGCTTGATTCATCAGAGGATGTTAAACTGTCTAGAACTTATCCTCAGTCAATGTTTTGAATTGCATTTACTTATTTCCTCAGGGCAAGAGATATTCAATTGGAAATTCTAGGGTGTATCATAAAATATCAGGAAGATGGTATGGAGTAAGTAGGCAAATGGTTAGGCATCTCTTCAGCAGTAAGTACCAATCCTTTTAACTGAATGATAATCATGTCAGACTATTTCCTTGGGGAGGCACTCTGGTTAACAAGAAATTTCACATTGGGAAGATTGTGAATGTTTATAGGTTTTATATGAGTATCTGCTTTCTATCTAATAAAGAGTAAAGACTTTTTACACTTAAAATAAATACTCAGAGCAAGAGTTAGCTCTGTTGGCTGAGCACATCCTGAATTCAAACCCCAGCACTGCTACAGTCCTGGAGAGAGACACCTTCTCCCCTCGCACCTCATAAACACAGACCCAGAGCGACTCAGAGTTGGGTGTAGTTGGGACTACCTCCGAGTAGTCCCTGAGCAGTGCTGGGTGTGGCCAAAAGGAAAGAATCTTTGATGATGGTCCATGCCATGAATAACAGAAGTTTTCTCTGCTTCTTAGTAATAGGAAATTTGTCAGTATCTGATCATTTTTATTTAGAACAAATTTTAATTTCAGTCACAGGCCTGTTTAATCAACTAGCTATGTGGCTTGTTTGTCTCTCACTATATTTATCGGTGACAAAATGTGTACACGGCATATGAATGTGATAATAACTTAGAAAATACATAAATGAGCTCAGAAGAAGGGACTATCAAAAATAACTGCTACTTTTTAGGGGTTGTGTAATAGTTTCATCTCATATCCTACATGTGGTAGTGAAATTTTCATTATCTATTTGATTATTCCATTAAATATGTTAAACAATTTAAATATTCTTAAAAATCTCTCTTTGCCAGTCTTCCTCTTTAGTCCTGCTTGAAGGTCATTTCCTTTTGCTTAACTTTTAAAATTTCCATATTTCTTATTCTACTCTGGCTATTGATCTTTGGTTTGTCTCCAGTTTGGGATACTTTGATCCAAGGCTCTGATATTAATCCTGAGTTGTTTTGTAAAAAAGGTATTTTTTCTTAATCTCTTTTAGTTTTTTTTTCTTATTCTCCTTTTAGTTTTTCACTTTTAGCTGTGTTCTTCTTTCACTTTGTAATTGGTTCTTTTTAGTTTTTTGATGTATTTTTACACAAATGAGTCCTAAAAACCATTTGATTATTGAAACCATTTGGCATTCCCAGTGTCTCTGGATTCTAGTTGAAGCTGTGCTTATGACCAATTTTATTCCTGCACTTGCTCAATTGCTGTTAGTTTTAACTCTCCTGTGAAATGCTGTTTAGAGTTTGCACTGGCACTCATATTGAGTTGAACACGATCTGGTCACTTCTTTCGGTACAATAACTCAAATGATAGAAATGGTCACATTTTGAGTTGGAAATAAGTATCAGACATGGCAGAAAGGAGGTGCCAAATTTCTTATAGTAACAGGAACAACTGCTTTTTTTTACAGTAATAGAACAGAGAGAGAATGAATAGTGTAAGCCTTTTCAAGTTCAATATCCTATTTACAAAATCTCAAGACTTTTATAAGCTGCCAGACTGCATTGCATAAACCAAATGCCAACACAGCAGTGACCTTTCAAATTACTGGTGCAACAGCAGCCGAGATCAGAAAGCTCCAACTTAAAGCAAACACTGCCAAGAAATCCTACAGAAATGACTTCTGTGTCTGGTCAACTTAACATAACATGACATATTGTAAAATGGGTTTGGCTTTTTAGGTAGAAGAGGTCTATAGAGGTTTAACTGCCTTTGGAAATATAAACCTGGTGATTTCTGATAGTTTTGTTATGTGTATAAATTATTTCTGAATTTGAAAGAGAAAGATTTGAAAGTTTGCACTGTGAAGGAAAAATGTAATAAAAAAAGGACCAAACTAGTGTTAGCCAGAAAGGTAGAAAATAGGATAGAGGGATCTGACGATAGGAGGAGTTGAAGATTTGAAGAAATGAAAGTTTCCTCCAAAATTGATGAATGAAAATTAATTTTATGCAAAAAATATAATTAATGAAGCATATAATTTTAATTGTTCTTTTTTTTTATTCATTTGTGGGAAGGGCATACCAAATAGTTCTTGAGGCCAATATCTCCTGGATCTTCATTCAGGTATACTCCCTGGCAGGGCGCAAGGGACCATATTAGGTGCAGGGGCTAGAACCCAGTAGGGACTTACCTATTGCATGATCTCCCCAGCTCCGTAAGGATTGTATTTTATAAATGTCTCCTATCATGGACCTCAGTTCCATGACCTGAGGAATGGTTTGAGGCTCTTCCTGTCCCTGGAGCAAACAGATGCCATTGGGTTACACTTGCCTGTGACAGGATGTATGGAGATGTTACTGGTGCCCACTTGAGAAAATTGATGACCAATGGGAATACAGAGACAGTGATACAGTGAAATGTCTCCTTTTAAGCACTACTGAGATCAGTTTAAAAATGCTTTGAGGACTTGGAATCAGGAATTCCATGTTTGAAACATTTTAATCAGGGGCCAGAGAGATGGCATGGCAGATGATGTGCTTGGCTTGTATGCGCCAGAACCGGGTTCCATCTCCAGCACAGACATGACTGACCCTCAAACCAAAATAAACTAATAAAACAAAACATTATGTGTTTCTGTTCTTATTTATTTTATCTTTCTGGGTCACTCCTGGGGATACTCAGGAGTTACTCCTGGCTCTGCACTCAGGATTACTCCTAGCGATGTCGGGGGGACCATATGGGATGCCGGAGATCAAACCAGGTTGGCTGCTTAGCGATGACAAGCACCCTCCCCCGCTATGCTATTGTTCAGGTCCCTCTGTTCTTATTTTGTAGAGTTCTCTGTATATTTTTGTTTAAACTGAATGAAAAACAGATATTAACTCTTTTATAACAGAATCAAATTAGTATATGTTCATATATCTGCAAACATTAAACATATAGAAAGTTATTTTTACCTATTTTTAAAATTTATCCTTTAAATTCTGTGTATTTTATTTATTTTAACATTTATAAATGTTTGTTTAGGTAGCATGTGAGACTCTCACACATGGGGCAGAGCTGTTCCTTGCTCTCCCTGTGTAAAGCCGTTCATGAGGGCAGTGCGGGAGGCATGGCGGGTTCCTAGCCCTGGCCCACCCCACCTCGAGCAGAGCCTCACAACAAGCCAGACCGCATCCTCACTCCGGGGCGCCGCCATTTTCCCACTTGGACTTCCCTCTCGTCCAGAACTCCACAGCAGACCAGCCCATCACAGCCCAGATCACCGACACCCACCCCTGCCGCAGCTTTTTTTTCTCAATCCGCCCAGGTATGCTGGTCCAGAGACTCTCACACATGGGGCAGAGCTGTTCCTTGCTCTCCCTGTGCAAAGCCGTTTATGAGGCAGTCGAGGCATGGCGGGTTCCGGCCTGGCCCACCACCTCGGCAGAGCCTCACAACTAAGCCAGACCACCGCTCTCACTCCAAGGGGCGCCGCCATTTTTTCCACTTCTGGACTTCCCTC